>JAULBW010013358.1:0-104402 GCA_032358265.1 Vaucheria bursata | reverse complement strand
TGATTGAAAACTTTATTTTTTCGATAGGGCGCTCAATCAGGGATACCCAACGTTCACCTCCTATCAACAACCCTTTTCGGCTTTTCGCACCTAAGGTCTGAAGCGACCCGTCGGATAACGGTTGATAGTCAATCAGTGGTGGGCCCCTGAATTGCTAGAGTCTTTAGATATACCCTTCTACTAATTAAGTTTTCGTTCAGTATTCTTCTTCGAATTGAGACCTATAACTTTCTCTATGGCACCAAGATTTGTAAGAGGCCAGAGTATGTTTTTTTTCTAGTCAAACTGTTAGGACCAAACAAAGAGCAAGAGTAAAATACAATTCAGCATGTTTTATTACTTGCTAGAGCTTCTGTGTTGACTAGAATGATTTGATATTAGCATATGTAAACATTTACTTCAACAAATCTCAGAATTCTTACTCTGTTCTACTTCAACAATCTCAGAATTCTTACTTTGTTCTACTTCTATCCTTGAAGTCTTAACAAACTGAAACTGAAACTAAAACTAAACCAAAATCAAACTGAAACCAAACAGAAATCAAACTGAAACCAAACCAAAATCAAACTGAAACAAAACCGAAATCAAACTGAAACCAAGCTAAAACCAAGCTGAAACCAAAATGAAACGGATAAATCATACCGCAGCTACATAGAAACAAGAACTAACCCTTAATGGAGCTAGTTCCTAACAGGTTGAGAGTATTGTGTTGCTAGTTATGCACATTAATTTTCATATAATCTTTAATTTTTATTTTGCACTCAAAGTCAACTTTCTCACCACTCTTCTGTATTTAATCTCTCCATGGAATTGTCATAATATACCAAAAAGTTCTTTTCGTATGAAATGATTCTTTCAGTGATTCCAACTACCTTCCCAATGTTACAGAAATTCCAAGGCTTTTCAAGGAGTTTCTGAATACACATCTTGTTAAATGCCTAACAGAATGTCTCCATAAATCAATATCTGGCTGGTGGATGCTCAATATTTTTTATATGCAAAAACATCACTCTTATTCACTTCTCTCTATGTTCTGCATTACCCTGCATTATGAATGTGGTAGACAAGGTGGTAACTAGAAGGGCACAACAACTATAGAGGCATGGTAATATTATACAAATATAATTTGTGCTGCTGAGAGTGAATAAGAAACACACTCAGCAACACAACAAACAAAGTCTCAATGCCAATCCATCTGGAGTCACAAAATGATGCAGCTAAACAATGGAATAACTATTAAAAGAACAATTCCCTTAAGAACTAATTGTTGTAAACATATTAGTTCCCAGCACCCTGCTACTTTGCAGAGTAATGTTGCTATTTTAAGGAGGAGATGCTACCAATACATTGACTGCTAGTGACTAATATAATCACATATATAAGCTTGTTGTTGTTTTATCTATGTAGCATTATTCTTTTTGGCACAGTGATTAGTCACTCCTCTTTTATATTTAAATAATATAATTGGCTCTCACTTTATCTTTCTTCATTTTACACTTGTTTCCTTATATCTTTTGTAATCATTTAGTCTTGCAACAGTATTGCTTTTCTCAAGCCTTTTTTCTTTGTGACTATTATAAAGAGGCTGTGAGTCTGGCTCTTATTTTTTTACTTTTTTTCATCTTTCTTTATGATTTTGTTGTAATGGCTGTTTTTTTCTTGATTAGCTTTAAATTAACTTTTTTATATTTATGCCCAATCTCCAATTTTTATCTTTGCACTACATTTTTGATGTACTGCACCTATTTTTCATTTTAAGTTTGTAGTAAACTTCAGTTATATTTTCATTCTTTATTGTACTTTTTATTAACCCAGTTCAACATTTGTGCTTCTTTTTCATGTGATTATTTAATGAAGTTCATTGAGACTATTTAGTTTTGATTGTTAGTTTAGAATTCCCAGTTGGATAAACTGCATTTGTGTCAAAACTAACAAATCGTGCTGACAAGTAATCCAAGAAGCAAGAGCAAAAACAAGAGATATGAACATATTACATGAATAATGCAATTTTATTAGTCTTGTATCATGTGTCAACAAGATTCGTTCTTGTTAGTACCTTACAACTTATTTTACGTGCATACAAGATGAATTAGGTCAAACTATAAATACAACTCCCCAAAGGAATTGCATATGAACCGTAACATATTAATGTATCATAATTCGAAGACGAATTATATGGCAAAAACATATTAGATCCTGACAATTTGTTTATCCAGTCCATGATATATCTGTAATATTATAACTTAGTACAAGACAAAGATAATGGCAAATATCTAAGCCACCTCATCCTTTGTAAGGTTGACAAATTTTATCTGATTAATTGTAAAAGAGCATCCTACAACTCTATTATTGAGCCATAAAGGTATGCATGATTCATGACCATGTATTCTTGCAATCTTCTCTGAACATCTATAGACCACATCCCATTTTTTTATTCTGGCAGGCTTCCTTACTTAGACAGCCATTCCTTCTTTCAAATTTCATTTTAATTTTCATCATTTATTTTGGCATTCGCAACCCTTTTTTTTCTAAGTTTCTTGTCATTTTCTAGCTTTTGACGTTTGATTGCTCTGCAATATGATTTAAAAATATTAAATGATATTACCTGGATTCAAAATTTGTCTTAGAGATTCATGTGCACCACAGTTGGATCGGTGATGTAGATTTACTTCACCAATCAACTAAGTTTTCAAATTGAAATTCAGAGTAATTCATTGGAAACTCTTTCATTTAGTTCATATTCCACATTTTTAAAATTATTTTGCGGAGTGTAAAGTTCTTAGAAAGTGGTGAATGTAGAAAGATTAACTTGATCTGAGCGTCAACAGTTAATGATGAATGTGACATTTTTAAGGTGTCTAGACAGAACCTTTCAAAATTTGTGCTAGTAACACTGTACGATGAAAGTGGATTCTGAATTCGAATTCAACTTGAATCCCACAGAAAATATAATTCTTAGTTTTTAAGGAACAAACAAAAAGAAAAATTCAATTATTTGCAACGTGAAAAATCTAGACAAGATTTAACATGGGAAGCTGCATACCAACCATTCTCTCATGTTGCTATAAAGGGCAAGTCAAAGACTTTAGCGAGATATCGGCGCCGCTCAATCCGGATGAAGCGGTATGTTCAATTATCACTATTTAAGAGCCAAGGACTACCGTTAATTCATAAGTTACATTTCATAGGACGCAAAGAGAGTCCAACGATGGAGCTCGAAACTACATGCATTCCGTAGTAGAAATAGATGGTTTGGTGCTGGAGGATCTGTTCCGAGTATCGATGATCTGATCATTGCCTTACTCCTTAGTTTATATTCCGGTGTTGGCGATAAGTGGGAACGAGCGCAGCAGGAAGCAGCAATATCACGTGATCTTATCACCCTACATGGTCGTGATCCTGCTGCGGTTGAATTTTACATCCCGCAACTATGTACTTACCTAGCATTGCAGCAATTCAGTGGATCACCAGATGTTCAAGACTTCTTGCTCGCTCGTTTTTCTCGTTGTGATTTGAGACTTGCCCATAGAGTTTATTGGCATTTGCAATCATTTTGCGAGCGTGACCCATTTTCTAGGTCATTTCGATATAAAGTTGAAGAAGAAGGGTGTCGAGGAGCAGCTTTATTTAATGAAAGACTGCATGAGATTGACATATATCAAATCTCCGCTAGAACATCTGATTCTCAAGCTTCTCCTGATAGGAGATCTAAATCTCGAGATGTATCAAAAGATCGAGGAAAGTCTCGGGGGCGACGGGTCGTTGAGTCTGATAATGCGCCCGAGTCCACCCCTACCGTTGATTTCAAGGCTCGAAGTTTGTCAAGTGGAAGCAATAGTGCTGCTGCAATTGGTGTTATTGCACGGGATCTCGCGGGTAGCCCTCAGCACTTTCATTCAGGTCGTTACTTCTTTTGTCCATAAAGAATAAACAATTAAATATAGGAATTTAAGAGAAAATTAAATCTGTACGAAATACACGGAATTTTTTTGTAAAAAAATTTATTTTACCTTTTAAATGGGTTTTAAAATAAGAAATTCATTTCTTAAAGAAAGGAACAGGATTCGGTTTCGTAAATTTACAATCTGAGTCAATCTGCATGATTTGCTTGTGAAACTTATATGTAACTAATTCTACATTTATTCTGAATTTAATTTTAAAACATCCTATCGCACAGGATTATACTTTATTGAAGCCCTGACGAGTTGCTCGGAGGAGCTAGTGTCGATACCATTGGGTCAGAGGCAGGAGTCTATGGTGGCTAAATTGGAACGACTGAATGAGTTTTTTCTATCAGAAGCTGCCAGATCTCATGGAGGTTCAGATGTCATATATATTCCCTTTGGTTCTTCATTCTACCAGGTTTGTCTAATCTTTATCATTTTAAACATCACTCACATCTTGAAAATCAAAAGAGATGCTATGTATAACACAGTATAATTATCTTTCCAAGTACTTTTCGATCGAACTCTACCAGTGAAAGTATTTGATTTAGGTAGAATATTCAATGAATTGGGGCGTAAATCATTATTTGCATTATAATTAGAAGAGAGAATAAACCATTAAATTCGAACTAATTCAATGAAAAATTGAAGTGTAAGGCTTATGAGGATGCTGATGATGTGGTGGCACGAAATCGCTTTATTTCAATCATCACACCGGAAGAATCTTGAAGCATTAGTCATCAAGGCACAATGTGGGAAATTATCATTGTAAATCAAACAAGCGACTGCAAGGCAGGGAGAGGAAAGTTACCAAGAGGCATAAACAAAGTAATGGCTGATGCTATAGTACATAATAAAAAGATTGAAGATAACTGAAGACCGAACCTTCATCGATTTACTTGATTCAATTCACCACTGTAAAAACTATCTATAGTTTTAATATTCAAAGGTAAATTGGGGAATTATGATGTAATATCATGTCAATGTGGACTAACCAAAATCATTATTCAATTTTCTTCCCAGCACTCTACACAGTTGACAGCATTTAATATGGTAAAATTTCAAATGAATCAAGGTCTGAATGACCATGTAAAAATTCGAAGCAAACAAATTATGCCCTGTACAGAACTTAGACACGAATATGCCATATAAGCTCTCTATCTTATGTCCTGTTATATTTTGATTCCATGCGTTACATCAAGTGTTGATTTTCTCAAAATTGATCCATGCTAAATATTTTCAACAGAGCAATAATTTCCGACTTGAATAAAAAGCATTGCTGAAATTGAAACTGAAAACAAACAAAAATAAGCAGTTGGGTGTAGTTTTATATCAAATAAATAGTAATAAATATATATGTGATAAGTCTCGTTTTTCACGTCTCGATAAGAAAATAGAATTTTTGAGTGAATGTATGTTCATTCATATTTATTATTTGTCAGTTTGTTTTTTAAGGTGACTTACAGTACAACTGCAATTATCAGATGTAGCATGCATTGTTTTAAGACTGCATTAACAGCTGACTTGCTGTAAGATGTATAAAGAAATTTATTCAGGTTAATCATGATCTGTGTACTGTGCAAGACTTTTGTATGAACTATTAGACCCAGCTGTATGACTTTACTTGAGTATTTTCTATTCCTCCTTGGCTGAATAGATTTCATATTTCCATGCAATTATGTTTTATTCTTTAATACAGATCTTCTTTTCTTTTGTATTTTTAATTACTTCAGTTTTTTGTATTTTTTTATTTATATATTTTTAAGTATTTTATCCTAAATTGGCTCCACCTACTTAGTAAAAATTCAAAGTAGTACTTGAAAGAATTAAAAATGATTCTTTTTTAGATAAAGGGTATAAAAAGGAAATTCTTTTTTGCTCTCTTGAGTATTAACTTTAATGGTTGCATGTAGGTTTTATCCATCTACCCTCAAGAGTGCATAACATTCAGTACAAAAGAGAGAGTCCCAATGTTAGTTTGCTTGGAAGTTCGTGCTATTCCTTTAGAGGAATTGACCTCTTTAAGACGTCGACATCGAGGCCGTAGCGATTTAGCCGCAGCAGACGAAATTTCACTTGTTAATACTTGGAAGGAGACCATTGCTAATAATATTGCAAGCTTGAGAGAACGTTTTCCATTAGAATTTGCAGGCAGAGTGAGATCGGTAGGTGGTTTTATATACAAATGATTTTTCAATGAATGAGTATTAGCATACAGTAAGTTACTTAAGAATATAGCAAATCTGCTGGTCCACCAAATTAATTAATTACATTCAAGATCTGAAGCTGAATTTCGCACAATACGGCTTTTCTTTTATTTGTTATAAGTGAACATATGTTGAAGCGAATTCGTTATATCCAATATTTACTTTATCTAAATTAAATACTGTTGTCCCAAGATATATTCTTACAATTTCTCTGATAGTATTATCTGAAATGGTGAATATTGAATTGTTTTTAAGGAAGTTTAATTTTTAAAGTTCTTTTGGAGAGATAGAAGTTGTATTCAATGGAGTGTTCGTTTTCTTGAATGGATTGGAGGCGTCTTAATTTAAATTTAAATGGTAACATTCATCGGTTGACATACATTGAAGCTTTGTGGAATTCGAATATACTGAAAATCATAAAGATAATATGCAGCTATAAATATCTAGAGTAATTATATGTTGAAGTATTATTCTATACTTTAATTGATAATATTGCTCTATCTTCCCTATTTTCCTCTCTGCGGTCTTTACATCTATGTGCTATATAAGTTACTGATTAGCACCATCGAGATTTGATTGGATGATGATATTTCCAACATAATTACCTGCCACATGTGTTTTAAGTTTGAAGGTTGCATCATGAAACTACTTCATTTGGTCTCATGGGGGTCGGTCATACAGCAACCGATTGGAATTCCCGGAAGTCAATTAATGACGTTTTTGATGTAAGAACAGATTAACGCATCTTGATTTGGCTTTTCTTGGACAATAAAATAAGCGATACTAATAATTTTTGGAGTTACTGTAGAGAAAGCAAGAAAATTGCAGAATAAAGATTTATGAAATCTAGAAGATTGTTAGGCTGATTGGATGGAAGTGCATGTACAGTACTGTACTTAGCATATCATCCACAGGACTAATGTATTAAATAAACAAGCACTATTATTCTAAAGTAGAATTTAAATTCAGCATGCAAATCTATAGACATTTTCATATTTTTCAGCCACTCGATGTTGAACGCGATACACCAAAAGAGTCAGAACCCGAACTCGACATGCAACTTGATGTTGGTAGTCCCACGAAAACTCAATTACTTGCAGAGTCAAATTCTAGAAGCAACGACGACGATGAAGTAGGCCTTTCGCACCTCGGACAGTGGCGCGATGCCCCTTCAGGTACTCAAGGAAAGGTTGTAGACAGGCTTATGACCGCTCTAACAGATACTCTTGGATCTATGCTTGGTGCGGCAAACTCTGAGTCTCCTCGACTCGATTCGAGCCCGAACCAAGAGAATTTTCACCAGGTATCTTCCGAAGGGAATGCCAAGGGGGAGGTTAGGCCAGTGGAGGGAAAAGAGACCCCCCTATTAAGCTCCGATGATGACTATAATAGGCGGATGCGAAGTTACAGTGCTGCAATACATGCATCGGGATTTTTCAATGGGGGAGGAGTTGAACCTGAAACTATGCAAAGGTGAGCATATGTTCATAAAAACCTTGAAGTGCAGTTGATATTCCAGAAACCGATGTTCTTCCAAATGATATATTCTATTAATCGATAGCTCTACACTCCACCAACTTTCATTTGTTGGTGTATGTCAATATCTCTAATCCGATATATTCAATTAACTGACAATTTATGATGTAACCGATAGTATCGGTTCATGGAATAACGATTGTAGTTGAATTTTCGTTACTTTTTTAGCATCAAATATTTTCCCTTTAGTGATTTAATTTGAAAAAGGTGAAACTTTCTATGATCAGTCATGTGGTTGTAGGTTATGACTTATTTCCATTTTGAAATTGAATATATACGAAAAAACGAGTAGCGTTGTTTTTTTACTGTTAATTACAGTTTCTTAATGGTTTCAACTGTCAAAAATTATTAATACGAGGGCAAGGTTGGCTAAAACTTGAAAATATAGTTAATGTCTTGATGCAATAAATATACCCCCAAATAATCAAAATTAAGATAAACTAATCTTATTGAAAGCTATGATTTCATGATATAGAATTGTAAAAGCATTTCCTATTAGTGGATCATGTAACGTATGGACTATATCAGGATCAGTAGAGTTGCATAGATAGCCTTTATTTGACTTCTTTTAGCTGACTGTCGACTTCTAATATTTCCCCGCTTATTGCCATTAATGCACTTCAATACAAATTTGTCACATTAGAACTTGTACAGAGTGGCAATAACAAGTGGTTTACATTCATAAAAATAATCTTAAATTTTAATTCACAAATAACATATTTATATATATATATATATATATTTGTAAAAGCAGTGTTGGTATTCCTGGGGGTTGTTTAGAATAAAACCGGTTTTATGAAGGATAGCACTGGTTTTAAGTAATAATTGAAGATAATAACCGTATAACCTAAGCACTCAGGGCACAGTTATATAACTGTCCCAGCACTAATTTTTTCCAAATTCAGTAATGTATTGCACTTACTGACTCGATCATTTCAAGTTTTAATTGTAGAAAAGGTATAAAAAATTTCAAAGGATCAATAAATTGTTAAAACTGGTATGTGCTTCATTGAACTAAATGTAACTTGCAAATTTTAAATTCAAATGCAATTTGTTTACAAAACATATATGCCCACTAGAAAATGGAATGTCATCGGACAGAGAAATATTCAAACACAGTATTGCGAGTTTTTGATTAATATTTGGATAGAGTTAAGTAGAAAAGAAAAAGATTTAACAGTAATAAATGATACACCCATTGAATGAATGCATATCGTTATCTGCAAGCTTGATATTGTCTATGGGATTAACCACAGCAACCTTTTAGCAGCAAAATTCGCCGGCATACGTTTTCTGAAACTAGTTTTTGTCATTGTGATCTGGCAATGGTTCCAGATCCATTCCAAATTTGAAATCTCAAAGATTCTGCTGATAGTCATTGTCAACCTCATCTCTGCCAGCTTCCTGCTGAACTAAGCGCATTGCACTTAGCCACATATCGAAGACTCTGGCTTCTTTTTCGTCTCTTTCCACATCATCAAGATTGGATTTGAATTTTATTCTCATTATGCACTTGGATATTGATACGAAAGTCGAAATCTTCCCAGCCGCGGCAAGTTAATAGCAAGAAATTGAAAAAACGATTAGGAAAAACTTGCCCCAGGATTGGTTCCATATACTCCCAATTACATTTCGATAAAACCGATTCTACCACCACCATTGGTAGAAGTGGTGGCTCCTGATTCATAAGGCCAGCTGTAAAGTTGTCATTTCAAAGGTTAATGCCATTATGAAATAATTGATACTCGCGAAGAAATCAGTATAATACTGTTAGTGGCAGAAATAAGACATACTTAAGTATATTCTATAATTCGAGTTAGGTAGAGCAAAGCTGTTAAAATGAATTTGCCGATATCATAGATGACATTGACTTTTAAGTGACATAAAAATATTTCCAGTCGACGGATAAGGCAACATTCATACATATGTGCACCAATTTAGCAATTCTTCTAGAACAAGTTTCTGTTTCAGAAAAGCAACTCTGTTTTAACTACGTTACAAGAATATCTATTCGAGCTACCATTATACAGATACTGTTTTACTTTGTTGTATAGTTTAGGCTACTAACATAAACTAATGAATAGTGGCCAATAAGAATATTCGATCATATTTGAAACAGAATAATTTTTCGCTCTACAAAGGAATTTGTTGGGAGGAGCCAAAGGTTGCTCAAGCCTGCACATATGGCATTCCCAAATTGCACAAATTACACTCACTCCAAAAGCCAATTACATGCAGTTTACTTTGATATCGACATATCTCAATTATGAGAATGAACTTAAGCAACTTAAACTAGCTCTGCTTAATTGAATTTAGATATATACACTTTAAATCGATTAACCTCAGTTGTTGCATTTAATTTTTCGTTCAAAATGCAAATTTTTAAGGATGAATGCATATATATTTTTATACGAAAGGAAAAGCAGCATTGATGATGAAAGTGTCATTTCATCGGGGGATTTACAAGAGCACCATAGTAAGGTTATATTTGCAGAACGTTGGAGCGAAAAGGAGGAGAGATTATGGCAGGAAAAAAAGGGTTCTGCTGGGCCTAGACAGGGCTGGAAGCTACTACCTATCATTGTGAAGGCCAATGACGACCTCAGACAGGAACAAGCGGTCAGCCAGATGGTTAAAAGTCTGCACAGAATATTCATTGAAGGAGATGTTGGAGTGTGGTTGCATCCTTACGAGGTAAATGCATATTTTTAAAATATGTACGGTACTGACTTCAAATGTAACAACTGCACTTTTGGCGAATTGTTGAAAAGTCATATTGTGTCTAGTTCAGCTTCAGGATTTTGAATGTAATAAATTTGAATATATACAATGTATTGATGTATGCCTGAGTGTATTGTTGGATTTATTGGATTATTCTCGAAATAGCTCAAATGCAAGAATAGAAGATATAGTTGATTACTGGAATATATATTTACAGTGGCGAGTCATCAAATTGTATTATTTTATCAAAAATTTATATATTTTATATCTTTTTCTAAAACTGTAATTTTTTGTTAGAATAATATTTTTATGGACAATGTATTGTAAAAACATACTGGTCAACATGTAAATTCATTTTATTTAGATTTTAGCCACGAGTCCAACTGCTGGGTTACTGGAAGCAATACCCGATACTGTGAGTTTGCATGCATTAAAACGCAATGCTCCAGGCATATCACTACCAGAGTTTTTCAAACGTCATTTTGGTGCCCCTGGCGGTGTCAGTCTTAAACGAGCACGCTCAAATTTCGTTGAGTCTTGTGCAGGATATGCTATTGTTTGCTACTTATTACAGGTATTTATTCTAAATGTTCTAGAACAGCATTGAAAAGCCAGATTTTCATCCATTTAACACAGTATTTACAAGAGAGCATAAAATGAAGTCAATAAGTTTATTAAATAGATGAAAAAACTGACCTTTGAGAAAATTAAATAGAAAAAAATGAATCTTTTAAAAAGTAGAAGTGCAAAATTGGCATTTCAGAAAATTGCTTGTGATTTCATTTTTTTCTGTATTCTGATCATTTTTATGCCCTATTTGTCCTTTCAACTGTGAAAATGTTTAATATGATAAATTACTTATTTTTTACAGGTTTAATATTCTAAATAATATTTTGCCTAGAAAATTATTAAAAGAGATTTCGATAACAAACTAATTTTTAAGACCCGAGGTCAAATTTTGCAGTCTTTCAGAGGTGTCTTTGGCTCATGTTTTATTCAAATAAAAGTATCGATTTCTTAAGTGAGCTCTACAGTGAAACCTGCTAAGTCAAACTTTCCGTAGTGGATGACAAATTGTTCCATTTAAGCAGGTGTTCGGGGGTTAAAGAGGTTTTGATCCATTATTAATTTTTTCCAATACGTTGCGAGCGATAAAGATGTCGATCAGTTTTAAATATATTTTATTTACATTTGGAAGGGTTACAGAGCTTTTGATCAATCTTTACTCTTTTAAATAAAGTAGTCGGAAATAGAAGCCTGTCTGGATTCTAATCATGGTATAATGCCCATCTTCATAGCAATACTTCTCTACCATGCTGAGGTGTGGTTTTTAACATTGACCAAATAACTGGTTTGTCCTTCAGCTTCATCCGGCTTATCTTGAAAATCTTCAGACTCTGCTATTTTCATGATGAGCTCGTTTTCCTAACTGCCATAAATTTTTGGGCACATTTCCATATCCTCAAGATGTACATGCCATTAATTCCCATCTTTTTGCAATTATCAGTCAATCATTTATGCTCTCATTGAATTAGCATTACATGAAATTATTCATTCACCTAGCTATTCTAGAATATAAAAAATCAAGCTGATTTTTTTAAAATTTCATGTGAATGTGTTCACCTTACAAGTGAGTATGTTCATGTTTAAGAGGTTCGTCTAAACAAGGAGTGTACGTTCTAAATATTGTTTAACAGACAGATGTTCGTGTTAAAGAGGAGTTCGACTTAACAGGTTTCACTGTATATATAATTAGACCTTACTCCTACATTTAAAAACCTGGCAAAGTGATTGGTCGATATTTTTTGGTGTTTGGCTTTATCTTTCAAATTTTAAATAATATCGGTTTATATTGATTTTAGTTGAAATCGCTGAAACATATAGAAGCATCTGATTGAATAATAAACGTGCGCATATCATAGTGCATACAGGAGCCTTCAATTTTCTCCTCAAATAAATGCCATCTGTGAAGCATTCGGATTGATATTAGCAATATTTGGGCAATAAACTTTGGATTGAGCAAATCCGTAGGAATCACTGAAGTACTAATTTGTTATAAATAAAAATTTACAAAAAGTGAATTCTTTATTTCAATGTTTATTGTATTTTTCTGGTATAGGTAAAGGACCGGCACAATGGGAATATATTGCTTGATGCTGAGGGCCACTTGGTGCATATTGATTGGGGGTTCGTGTTGGGTCAGTCACCAGGGCACAATCTGGGTTTTGAAAGTGCTCCATTTAAGCTCACATTGAGACACGTGGAAGTCATGGGAGGTCCTATGAGTTTTTCATTTCAAAGATTTAGAAATTTATGCGTACGGGCCTTTCTTGAGGTAAAAATACATGCAAGCATATATGCATTCAGTATATTATGAGCAGTTTAACTTAAATGGAATTTTTTCGAGCAGTCCGTTTAATTTTCTCATTTATATAATTGTTCTTTTTACCTGTAAAATATTGTTTTTCATTTAAATTATTCTTTCTGTAGTAGCCTAGAAAGGGTAAATCTTGCGTAACCAAAATTTTATAAATTTATGCCACCATGAAGAAAATATATGTCACTGGCAAAAGGGTCAATATTCAACTTTTAAATACGCAATAAGAATTGTTCTTTAAAATTATTCATTTTTTGCGTATGTACCTTTTTTCTCATTAATGATTTATAATTTCTTATTTTTTTATCAATAACAATTTAGGCCCGCCGGAACAGCGAGAAGCTCATTTTGCTAGTAGAGATGCTAGCTGAAGGCTACCCCGATTTGCCTTGCTTCTCACATTCCTCTCCAGCTGCTGTATGTGAAGCCCTCAGAGAGAGGTTCCTCCCAGGTAGAACTACTGGTCAGTGTGTAGAGTTCGTTATACAAATGATCGACGACAGCATGGCAAGTTGGAGTACACCATTGTATGACAAGTTTCAGAGATGCTGCGTCGGCATTTTTTAAATATACGCGTTCTGTAATTTTTTTACAGATATTTACTACTTTTACTAGAACTTTCAAAACTATATTACGATTCTTATCGTGAATTGCCAACATGTCTCTTGGATTTGTCTTCAAATATGAACTTTGGTACTAGCGGGACAAATTTTTGGTGACCAGTGCCTAAAACGTAACTTGATAAATCGCTACATCGAATCAATAAAAAATCTGTCGACAGCATCAAAAGCTTTGCCGTTCGGCCTCATTCAAAAGAGGGTCATTATTCAGCTGTATTTAGATTGAGGATTGTCAAATCAACTTGAGGTAATCAATGGTGTGCTTCTACAAATTATATCAATGTCGCATCTCATGTAAATATTGTGAAAATCAATAAAAGTAATTTTTTGCAGTTTGAAAGAGAAGTATCAACATCACAATGCCAGCTGTTCTTAAAGGTATTTAGATTTGGAGTCTTCATAAGCAACTATATACTGATATTGACCAGTTTTGAAAAAACATTTTTTTTTCCTTCTTTAATTTACTTGCATGTTTTGTGCCAGTAGATTTTCCCATTTTTTTACGTTTAGGATTGTTAATGTTTAGGATATCAATAAAATATTCAATTTATACTTCAAAATATCGAGTGACATGACCACCATCACCACACTTGAAATAGGGTGCATCATCATGATCACAGACATATTGCACTTCATACGTTTAAATCTACTAACGCTAATTGTTTCAAGTGTTTTAACCACAAAATTTAAACAAATAAGATGAAAATGCTGTTAGCAATAATGCCACTAAGAATGGTGCTACAAGGGGTAATCAAACTAATTAAACCTAATGGGTTCTAAAACATTGAAGTTAGGTGCCTCATAACTTAAAAGTAAAAAATAAAAGTTTTAAAACAGGACAGCAGTTTATGCACCATTAAATGACCAGGAAAGTGCATAGATCAAGATGCTGCAAGTCTCTCTACCAAATATTGTAGAAACTTGGTGCAAGCAAAAAAATAAGTCTGAAATTGAATTTTTTGAAATCACACTTAAAAGTTGAACCAGATTTCAACAATTTTGACACTATGCATATGAAAAATTTGATGTTACATCCATATTACAAATGCTGGAATTTTGTACTGAAACCAGATAATAAAACTCTTTTCAGTAATGTCACCAAACAATTTTATACAATTCAGTTTGACGATAGAGGTATGTTTCTGCAATATTATAAGCTGAAATAAGCTTAAATTGAAAAATTCAGGTAGGGAGCTAGTGCTATGTCAATACAAGATTTAAGGCTTAATTTAAGATTTGAATGGCTAACAGTGATTGGATTAGCTAATATACATTGAAGTTCAGTGAAGACCAATTGTGGTCATCTTTCTATTGGAATTGGATGCAGTTATGAAAAGTGCTTTCTTCTCACATATGGCTTCGGGCGGAAAAATCTGGCACAACTACAATGCACTGAGTGTAACTGAAAAAACATGAATTGCAGAAATGCTATCAATTTCCTAAACCTTAACCACTATCTATATGCAAGAATATTTTTGTTTAATTCACATTGGTAGTAGATGGTAGCCTTCCAGATTTCGGTACATGCTACATAGATGGAATTTAAAACTTGATACAAATTCTCTGTATACCAATTTCTATGAACACTTTCATATTGCTACTAGTTAAAAAGCCTTACAGAAAATCTATGAAATATAGCTTGAATGAACACTTTTACTTTATGTTCTATGCTGTACAAGTTTCAAATTTTCTTTCAAGAAAAAAATGGCAACAACAAATGTAAAATTACAAAAAGATTCTATATAAAATTGGAATACATATTCCGAACATAAAAGATCTAAGCCGGATTTGAAGAGCAGCATATGTGCACTTCGAGAATTTTTTGGTGAAATTCAATTGAAAAAAAACTAAGATAAATGTAACAATAGCAATAAAATATTGGTAAATTTACAGTGTAATTTATATATTTGTCATGTGATAACATTAAAGCTCCCAACAGACTCTCGTAAAACTGCTGCAAATTGATCAAAATCTTTTGCCTTGCACTTTCCCGTGCAGACGTATAGGCGCCCATCACGAATGATTATTTTTGCAATAAATTGGCTTACATAGTGCACATTCTCCACAAAATACTCTATGGTATATGATGTAATATTATCCCTTTTCTCGCTTCTGCGATATACATATGTACGTAAACAACTACAACTCAGATACATATTTTTGCAAATTTTATAAAATTTAAATGTTTGTAGCTGACATAATATCACGAAACAAATATTTAATCAAATTGGAAAAATCTCACTAATGAAAGGCAACAAAGATTAGATTTGGAGGGTCACAGTAATAAAGAGGCTAAATAATCATATCTGGAAGATCAAAAGGTAATCAAATATTACATAAGAAAATGTGAAAGATCAGTTAAATGAGAAGGATAAAGCACTATACCTGAAAGAGAAAAAAAATAGCAAATTGCTTAATGAGAAATTTGAAAAGTCACACTAGTAAAAAGGCTAAATGACCAAATTTAAAAGATTAAGGCAGTAACAAGATATCGCTGTTTAGATGATTTTTGGCTAAAATCGAATAATATACATTAAACTTACTTTGAATCCATCAGTTTTGCATCGATGCAGCCATCTTTATTCAATTCTACATTGATGACACGACGCCCAACAAGTTCGACACTTCCAAATTCATCGAGCGAATTAATTCGAACTGGGTCGACTACCACTCCAATCTCATAGCCTTGAACATCATTACTTTTAAAATTTATCTGTCAAATGTTTCAATACAAATATGGCTAAAAAATTGTAAAAAATATACTGGTACACAAATGATAGAAGGGCCCATGATTTTAAAGAATATAAGATATTATATACTTAAGAGCTTTTGGACAATTATGTGACTTCAAAAGCCCCATTCATTCAGCATGAGAACCCGCTGAATTTATATCACATGAGTGATTTTGTTGTTCAGGAACAATTGAAGTTGAAAAGTTGCTGCATGTATTCTATTTAGTAAATAATACCAAGTTTATAAAAGCAATATAAAAATGCTGCACCAATCAACGCTTTTGGAACTTACAGCGAAAGGTAACGAAGCTGTAGTTTGTAATGGTTCGGAAGAAAAGAGTAATGAATTTACTTTGCATCGAAAAATTCAAACGCAATATTCAACGAGTTAAGTGCTTCAATGTACAAAGATTTAATCGAAGCATGAACTATTTCATTCTCACCAAACGAATGAAAAAGCATATCACTTCAAGATTAAAGTCAGTATATAATGATTTTGAAATTTTTATTAAAAACGGTTTCAAAATGAAATTGGTTCCATGTGAGCTGATGTAAATTACAGAATGATTGAGAGTTTTAGTGGTGATGAATATAATTCTCAGCTATACATAGCAGCAATAGAGCTCATCTTTGGCCAAACACTTCCAGATTTGAATAATAGCTAAAATTAAAAAACCCGCTTAAACGAAAACAAGTTTATGATTTTTCTTTTAGACTAACCTCCTCCTTATGAGTCTTGAGCGGTTTTCTATAGGACTTAAATCCAACTGGATATGAAAACGTAAACGAATTATCCTCAGCAGTGAAGGATTCAAAGGCAGGTGCTTCTAAAGTCACCACTTCTTCAGCTGATGCCGAAACATTTTTAACGAGAAATTCTGATGAAAGAAGCGTCGAGCAAGTAAGAAAATGAATCGTGTCATAAATAAAATTCTTTCGATCGAGTTGATACACTCGATTTTTCATGCTCATTTTTCCCGCGATTGAAAAACATTGCAGCTGCAGATGGAGATGGAATGCATGCACGTACGCATTAGAAAATACTGCGCAAAAGAACGCTGCTATTCTCATTATAAATTCGAGGATAAATTCGCTGAAGCTGTAATTTTTGAATCTATAGCATTTAATCGACTTTTTAAGATTATTCGAGATTATGCATTATATAACCTTTACAAAGGATTTCATTAACCCAATCAAAGTTGCAAACGGAAGTTAAAGAGGGTTTCGTTAGAATCATTTTGTGCCCATTGGAAAATATTCATCATGAGCACGTAATTTTTAAATGAAAAATATCAAATGTAAAATGATAATTTGACAAAAAAATATCAGCCAAAGGCCAAGAAAAAAGTATATGCAAATATAAGTGGTTTATACCTACAACAGATAAAAAAGGTACATTTGTAAGTAATTTGTACTCGATGATTATACTTATAATATAGTTGAAGTATCTGCAGTATACAAGAAATTTAGATCTAAAATACTTTCAAGAATCAACCCCTAAGAGCATTAATTCTGTTCTGTAGCTGCGGTACATTTCTCCTGATACTATGCTGAAGTTTTAGTTTAGATTATGAGAACAAGTTTCAGTAAATGATATTTTGTGCTGATGAAGTTATCTCATTCCTATCAACACAATTCAGCATGTAATAATATATGGATTCTGTCAGACTTCTTATGTTTCCGTTATGCATTACATTCCTAACAAATACATACAACAGCTTTGTACTATATCGAGAATGATACTAATAACATATAAAAAGATACTCTAACTTATAAATAATTGTAATCACATCATTTGAAAGACCCGGAGGAGTTTCTATGGAAGCTAGTCCCATGAATAGATATACTTGCACAGATTTTATTTGTAGTGCTAGAGTATTGACAATTTTCATAATTTTTTCTATCAGTTACATTTTTAACAGTACAGTGGGATTTTTTCCTACAAGAAAATATATATTTCACAAAATGTTCTCTGCTGAATTGATGTATGAAATAATTAAAAAGTTTCACTGGACTGAATGTTTTTAATTGGTAGTAAATTGGATGAGTTTGTATTACAGAGATTTCAGCAATGTATTGTGCCTGTATTTATGGCTTATGGATTTAGGCTTTGTAGCAAGAAACTCGACAGTTATTCTTAGCAGCCATAGGGATTAAGATGTATGGTGATTAGTTCGCATAATTGCACAACAAATTTAAACTACTTTTTATTGACCTTTTAATTTATATCAATTTGGAAGGATTAGCAATACTAAAAATTTGCACAACTTTTGAATTTTAAGCTGCTTCTTGATTGCACAAAGAATGATTAAATGATTGGCCAAGATATTTTTGTAGCTGTCTACTTTGTACTAGTACAATGTAAATGCAAATACAAATGCAAAAGTTTATTTCAGAAAATTAAATTTCTACATTCAGATGCAGTTCATTATGACATAAATGATTATGCTTATTTATTTAAACTAATCCTCACAAAAAAGTAGTACATTTTACATTGAATGCCAGTATTTTTCGAATGTTTAACTTATTTCTAAATTTCGCATGACCAGGAATACATTAGTTTACTAAAAATAATTTTTTCTCTTTGCTCAATATGCCTTACAGCCTAAAAAATGGCCGAGTCCCAAACTTCTACAAAAGAATACAAAGCTTTTTGATTAACTTAATTTTTCTCTTATTCTCAATTGTTTTTCTGAAATATATATTATAATAATTCAACATTATTTTCTTATCGCTTCATCATGCCACTAACTTCATTTTTTTTGCTTTCCCATCAATGTAGGATTTACTTATATCCAATTTCTGTTACGTAATGAGCAAATAGCACTTTCAATGAATATGCCTCTATATAAATAGTCATTGCCCGATTTATGTTTAAAATTTTAACCAGCAATTCTGTAAATCATTTATTATTTTTAAATATTGTAAAGAAATATATAAATATATTTCGTAAATCATTACAATTCATATGAATGTTGCATACTTCACATATTATGATCCCCTCCGCATAAAAAAATTATGAGGAATATTTTTTATTGAATCTCACATACTATGCCGTTCAACATACATTTGTCATATTTTTAAAGAGATATGATACCTGTTAAAAACTAGCAAACATCCCTAGCAAAATGTATTATCTTTTTATTTCTACTGGATCTTATGGAGAGCTGCTATATAAAAACTGGTTGCGCATGCTGAGAGGATTTGACTGGGGGGGAGCAGAGAGGTTTGAAATGTTCAAAGACTGTACTAAATTCACTGCTATATGTTGGAATCTGGGGAGGAATTCGGAAGGACAATGCGACTGTCGCGAAGAATGTCAACTTGTGGTGCCAAAATACTTGAGTACACATCGAAATAAAGAGCCTGAAAAAATATTCATCGTTTGTAATTTTTAAACTCAACTGTTTACATTAATTTCAGTGTACAATAAGCTTACTACATTTCCATGTATGCAAGCATGTATGAATTGATACGTTTGTTGCATGGATGTAAATGTAAATGGAGGTTTCATTATATTCTTAAAGTAAAGTGAAACACCTTAGTTAAAAATACAGCAGAAAACAAGAAATATTCTACGAATGTTCGATGAACTAGTTGTTGTAGACAAAAAATTAAAATTGACATTCAAATATACATTCCACTTTTGTAAAAAAAATAATTTCAAAAAATGCACTTTTTCTTGTTTTGTTGTAAATTATATTACAATTTGATTTGACTTTTCAGGAAAAAGACATTTAACAAAGATTGATGAGATACATTATCAATTCATGCCTGTGCATTTCTTAAAGTAAATGTTATCTGACTGCATATAGATGTATGCATACATTGAAGGAAAAACATACAGACATAATTTACTATGCATGCACGTACAACCATTATCATAATTTTGTTATCTAATGATTTTTACTTGAAGTAGGTGCATCAAAAGTCACACTTACATTCAAATATGCTCAATCAAATATGGAAAAACTCAAATAACTTGACTTCAATTTATTGTTTCTCGCGAATTGCTGCATTTAAATATTTCTATACATTTCGAATAAAATTTTTTTAGAAACGTTATTCAACAGTGAAGTTTAACGTATGTACCTAATTTATAGGAGGATTTGAAAGGGCAACTAAGACAAAAATTCTACCTTGATGGCTTTTCGGTTCATAAAGAGTTCATTTTTGTTAGAAAAAAGGTCATGTACCAGAATAATTTCTGAAAAGTTAAAATCATCTAGACACATGAATTTTTACCTGCTTGATGAGAAGACCAAATTCTCTAGGCAATTTAAGCCCATTTTGTTCGGCTGTAGCAGCTATATCAATAAGTACCTGAGTGATATCCTCTTGTTGTATATTCAATACTGCATTTATACGAGCTGTCCCAGTGCTTTCATCTGACGTAGCAACTACTCTCACATCCTTATTAAGTCGATCTATTTTCTGTGCAGATTTGATACAATTTTGAAAATGTGCAACAACTGGTATAATATTAGGTAGCAGCAACAGAACAGCAAGATAGAGAAATTTTTAATACAGTGGCTGCGACCTTAACTCAAAAACTTTTGTGCGAGTTTCTAAAAAAACTCAACCAGTAGCGACTTTTTGCCATTTTGAATGCACCAATCAATGGATTTAACAATTTGGGGCATAACAAAGAATTACAAGTATTTTTTTAATATGTGCGAGTGAAATCAGTTTGAAAACTGTTAAATATCATGGAAAAGTTAAATTTTGCCACACTCTGACACAAAATAAAAAATAAAACCATGCAGTACAGCTTTAGGTTATCAAATTTTACAGGCTTTGCTACTAGCGAGAATTTTGTCTATCCAGTACTGTATTAGATTTGGCGTATAGAGCATGGCTGGATTTTATTTCATACTGAGATAATGCTTAAGACGGGATTCGAACTCGTGACTATCTCGTTCGTAAGCCTCTAAGTGCTAGTCAATTCGGATCAATCTGAGATTACCGCTTTAACTCGCAACTCAATAACAGGTTTTGAATACGAAAGATCGGTTCAGCTTTCACAGGAATGCATTTTTGAGCATGTAACAGACATAGTTGAATATTGGCTCAATAGAAATATCCGTGACAGTTATTTTTATTACTATCTGGATATAAACAAAATGATATTAACCAAAAAAACACGTTGAATTTTCCATTTTAAACAAAACGGTCCAAAATACACGATAATTTAAATCTTGCAGTAGAATTATGCATACATATAAATATGCATCACGAATTATTTGCCGCAATCTAAATTTTATTCGATAATGTCAGTTTTTATTATATTTTGATGAAACACTCGAGCTGTCATGATTGACTGTATGAATCAGAGGTAACTATTAAGAGTACCAACACTGTCTTCTGCCGAAATATAACTCTTTGGGGATTATATTTGAACAATACCCCCCTGAGATTTCTACCTGGCTCGATAATATAAAAAGACTGAATCGATTAAAAACTACGCCAGGGTGCTGTAAAATTTCATTTTTAACAGCTGGTTCTATTGAAATGCAGTAAATTTGAACCTATAAATTCGCTTTTAAAAAATTTCCACTAAAAATCCCTGATAAACGAAAAAGGCAAATTGTGCCAAGTTCAGCATTAGATTTTCGGATATAACGAATTAATTTGGTGGCCATGATAGATTCGATACATCAGAAGTTTATAATCTAAGTACAGTTCAAATATAACTCCTAGGGATTATATTCGGGGGAACGTGAACAGTACCTCAAAAATGGCTTCAATATCAAATGCAAATTGCTGAATATCTACTTTTCCATCAGTTGCACCCATCTGAACGAGAGCATTTGCCATTCCAATATAATCTAAAGATACTATAGACTCGGATAAGTCCTGAATTGAGCCCCAAATTTTCTTCGGGATGCGTCCAACGATTCCAAAATCGATAAATCCGACTCTTCCATCTTCGAGAACCTGTTTGTTCATATACAGTTGTATAAAACATACTAAACGGAAACTAGACATAAATTTGAAATTATTCATTGAATGAGAATATTGGATGTTCAACTTAGCGTTTCCTTTCAATGCATAATCAATTTTCTTTTTTTCCACTAAAATTATTCGAAATTCCCTACAGTCTTCAAAAAGACTCTAAATCATTATATACCTATCTTGCTGTATTGACACACAGCAAGATGCATAGTAGCAAAATAGCTCAAACTTGTTGTTTCATTTTAGAGTATGCTATCTTTAAAGTAAACTATATACCAAAATTTTTAAAAATAGCATTACAATTCAAGACACTGAAAAAATCTAAACCAAGAAGTCAAAAAATTGAAAGGCATAGACAATTATTTTAATTTTTCCAGTTAAGCTTTTTGCATTAATACTAGAAACTAGCGCAAAAATCCGACTTTGAAAAATGTTTGTAATCTTAAAAAAATAAACTATCAAAAATTGTTAGTTTGAATAGTTTGCCAAAAATAGAACAATTACGCCACACATTGCATAACATTTGGAGTAAAAAATACAAAAAAGTTCAAAATAAAATTATTATCTAAACTATAAGGTATTTATCAAGAAAAAATGTATTGCCCTTTACTCCGAAATTGACTTACCAAGAGATTTCCTGAGCAGCATCCGTCCAAAAACATAAAAGAAAAAAATATATGGATACGGTAAAGAATATGCAGCCAAATCTTTCACCACTTAGATCGTTTAAACTGCTTGCAATTGTTCAAAAAATATGTAAACAGTGATACTCTAGATAAAGCGCAAAAAATAAACTTCAACGTAGAATTGTTCCAGAAGCTTCTTTTGAAACTGCATATTCAAAAAATAGCTAGTATACTGGGATTTTATAGAATATATTCATCTGTATCAATATAAACAAATACTACTACTCATGGCTAGCAATATAGGAACAATAATTGAATCAGTAACAAAAAATCAATAACTAGTAAGAGCACAAATAAATAGATGGATGCTACATAAATAGACAGACAGACAAACAGACAGATACATACATATTAGAGGTATGCACCTGCATGAACGTCAGCATGAAATGATTCGCACATCATTACACTTAAGCTCCACGTATTCAAAGCGCTAATCAAAGTAGCCTCGGGATTCAACGAAAACTTTTTTATTGCTTCAAGGTCAGTTAGGGATACTCCTTTCAATCGTTCCTGCATACAAACGTGCATACATTTAATACACTTGAAAGAGTAGCATTTCATAGTATACAGAGACTGACTGACAGACAGACAGGCAGGCAGGCAGGTAGACAGCAGAAAGAGAAGATAGGAAAGGCAGAGTGATACACAATTATAGTTCAACATAGAATTGTTCTAGAAAACTGTTCTGCGACTGCTTATTCAAATGAAGGCTAATATACTAGATTGTGTCACTATTATATATTATGTAGAGATTATTCAGAATCATGTCTCTGTGGAGTCTGGACTTTCCTTGTCAAAGGCTTGACTTCCTGCAGAGCGTTCTTACAGCTTTATCTAAAATTCAGTTGATATGAATTAAAGGTGAAATTATTCTTTTATTCAATAATTTCAAAAAATAATTCTTTTTTATGATACTATACTATACAAGTTTGCATCAACATTACCAAAGTATGTAGAATACGCATAATTAGCGATATCTTAATATATGTAACTTTCTCTAACAGTAATATAAAATGATACATGATTACAACAGACATCTTCATCTTAAACATACGATAATATAAAAGCTATCTATTCTGAGTGGCTCTATGGTGATACTATGGCCATACCAAAAGTGGTAGAAGGATATGTTCAAACTAGTTTTTCAGCATTAATAATAGTTAAAATTCAACAAAAATAAAGCAAAAAAGCCATTTTTAAAGATATAAATATGCTGGCTAGTTAAAATTTGGTACCAGTTTAACCATATATTTTTAGACTTTTAACCCCTATTCGTAATAATATTGTTTCCAACGAAAAATCTAAATAATTTTCTAAATAAAATAAGCAAACCGAAGACGAAAAAGCATAGAAAAAATTGAAATCTCTTAAAAGTTATATTTCATAAGTACTCTTCTATAAATCTCTATGACATCAGGTAGAAAAAGTATAAATAATTTTTAAGCAATAAAAATATTGACTAATAATAATAATTTCATTGAATTCCCTAGCCATTGTATACAAATCAATTGTCATTTTAATACATGTTTATACTTATTCATAAAAACATAGTATGATAATAATGATAACCATTGTTAAAACTTTCGAAGTCGTAAGATTCCTGTACACTCGAGGAGCCGTTGCATCAGTAATTTCTGAATTTTTCAAGAAATTTCTGAATTCATCAATATTATCTGCTTCCTTGATGAAATCCAGTTCGTCGAGCATGCTGCTTCTAATATCTCCAACAATCTGAATGTAATATTTTTAAAATATAAATAAAATAAAATTGCACCTTATAAATTTTTCAAGCGACCATGTAAATAACACGAATCCATTGATTTGCAGGACAGTGTGAGTAGTCAGGCCAGGACTGGACGAGCAGTACCAGTTAGGAGAGGTTGCCAAATGATTTGAATTTATGTTCAAGTTAGATTTAATTAGACATGTCAATTATATATTTTTATCATTGTGCATTTGACTTAGAAACTGTATTCTAAGAACTATACGAATCATTTTGGATAGGAACTGTTAGCTGAACTGTCTATTCTACCTGCATGAATATACAATGGCTGCTCATGAATTAACCAATTAGGTAGCTCTAGGTGGTGACAAGAAATCTATTGAACATTTTTCAATGCAGCAACTTTATATATAATTGAAACAAATAAATACCAATATTACATAAAAACTCCTATCTTATTATTAAATTTCAAAATGTGTAGTAAAAACATTATGCCACTTAGCGGAGCTATTGAATATTAATGCCAAGAATGCTGATTGACCAATTACGCTTTAAATTCAATGGATTTTTTCCATAATTTTTTTCACAGTTTTAGTGTAATTTCAAAATAAACGAAAAGGTAAAAATTTCATCATTTTGATGATATTATTTTAATCATTATATTTATCATTAAAACAAAATTTGCTCAGATGGACCAAAAATAACCCATAAAAATTAAATTACTTAAAGTGGAAAGCTAACTGTTACACGTACCGCACTCAAGCTTATTCGAGCCAATTCAGGTTGAAGGAGCTCCAAAACCCGGGTTGCAATGTATAAAAACCCAAGATCTGTTTTTAACACCCCATCTGTACCAGGTTTTTGAACTTTGAGTACTACCTCTTCCCCGCTCACTAGCTTAGCTCTATGGACCTATAATCATAGCATGATCTGAACTATTACTGGATACAAAATTTTAAGATCAATTTGAATGTGGACATGTACAGAAAATCTGATTCATGCCGCAAATCCTAATATTTTTCAAATAACTAAATCTCATTAGAAAAAAGGTCCTCGTTCTAAGCCATTTTACCAGCGTTTATATGTAAATTTTTCATAATTTAAATTTTTTGATCCTATTTTTTATACTTTAGATAAGATTTTGTAAGAAAGATTACTCAGTGTTCTAAGGCATATCAATGAAGGTCATCAAACAATCTGAAACCTGTACAAGAAGGATATTCAACCGTTCAAAATTTCTTTCAAATATATGACCATTAAGAAGATGAACTGATAGGTATTGGAAAGTTACTAATGTGTACATTTGCTCTAGTGAGTACAAAAAATTCATCCTAATTTCATTATAAGAAAGAACTTATACTTTTTCAGCTGTTCTAGAGTACAAATCTTTTTCCTTTTGTGCAACATTTGTAAAGTGAATATGATTGCAATTCACACATTCTTCCTTCATGATAGGAATATCAATAGTGTTGTAATTATAATAAGCATGCCAATGCCATTAGTATTTTTCTCGTATGGTATTAAATTTGATTTAATTTTGTAAGGTGATTTTTGAGGACTGAATAAAGAGCTATATAATATCTCATTCGACTCGGAAAATATTTGGCAATGCGTAAGAGCTGATGTTGCACATCTATTACAGTCAGATACCACTTGGTCAAAATTGAACAAGAAATCGTGTGCAGCACATTGAGTTTGATACTTTTGAAGATATGTTTCCGAAACTATTCTAGAAATTTTTTAAATTTTGTTACCTACTGAATCAAGTACAATAATCTGCTTTACTTACCTGTGCTATACTGGCACAAGCCAGAGGTTTAGGGTCTATGTACAAAAAATAAGTTGAAATAGAATTTGCTCCTAATTCCTCTTTGATAATTCTCATAATTGTTGTAAAAGGGACCGGCTCTGTGGCATCCAGGCATTTTTGCATTTCCAACACGAATTCCCCTAGCGCAATGAATGTTCATCATTTTATCATTTTTGAAGTATAATATGGAACACAGAGTTGATATTTCATAATCTGATACAATCGGTTACACCCAAAAATATTAGTTATTTGAATACATCGAATTAGAGAACCAATGTACATCAATGAAGGGAAGTGGGTGGAGCATAAATCTATCAAATAACAGAGCATATGTCATTTAAAAGGACTATAAGAACAATAAATGTATCAGTCTAAGAATAGATCATTTTAAAGGACATACATATGCTTTAATTCCTTTTCAGCTCATAATCAATTTCTCTTCGATATACAGTTTTATTTTAGAATAACTTATGAAAGGATATGAAAGGTGAAAAGCAACTGGACAACTCATTTTACACTTTTACCAGATATCAAGGTACTGAAGGTGTTAAAAATGCGCAAAATTAGGATAAAACGATAACTACTAGCATCGAAAATAGACGACCAACCTGGAAACAGAGTTGGCGAAGAAGCAATAAACTGACCAACCTTGATATAGGTAGCTCCCATGCGTTCGAAGAACATTCGAAGATATTTTGCATAATCTTTAATGCTTAAATTTGTTACCCCAGTGGAAAAAAAGTCAACATCTCGAAGTACTTCGCGGCTGGTGGTAAACAAAGCTCGAACTGCAGTAAGTGTCCGTTGAAATCCGACTCTTCCACCTGTTTGCCTCACCACGGATCGAATATCTTTAATCAGGCTTGCTAAATCTCGCTGCATTTTTTCTTGGTTTCGATCGTTTACTCTACTATTTTCTCGCTTTGATTGAATCAGCTCGTCAGGGTAATCATATAATACGTCGACATCAATCACATCGGAATTTGATGATGCTAGGGAAGTCAATAATTGATAAGATTTTAAAAATGTTCTACGAGTAGGTAATTTAATGCTTGGTGTCAAAATATAAAAGGAAGAAGAGAACGCAGCGGCGATAGCCAATAATATAAGAGATCTATATAGACGAGAAGACGCCATTTTGTATTGGTTATCAAAGAATATACGCTTGTTGAATAAGAAGTTGATATGTCACATGACGTGTTTGCATCAAAATTGAAGGTTACAAATTGTATTTGACACATCCAAAAATCTTTCTGTAAATCCGAGATAAGATTATTATCGCCAATTAATCCTTATATAAGTGCTTATATATTACTTTGGATGTTTCTGTTCGATATAGCTACCATATGTCAACACAAAAATTATCTGTTCGATTGTCAAAATCATTTAGTTCAAAATTGCTAAATAAACTTAAACACGAAAGACTGACACGTTAATCTGTTCAACATCCAAAATGTCACTTGGTATCACGCAAGATCAGGCCGACCAGCTTCTTGCCCAAGCTCGTATGGAGACAGAGCAAGCTAATATGCAGGAACTTCTTTCGAAAATGAGTAACAAATGCTTCTTGAAATGCTCAAAGCCGTCTAGAGGAGATAAACTTGATAGCAATGAACAGAGCTGCACTGCCCTTTGCATGGATCGATACGTTGACGTAATAGGTCTTGTCAATAAGGCTGTTATAGATAGACAGGCCATGCGAGGATAAAAATAAAAATTTTGATTGGTATTGAATGATTTTATTTTTAATTTGCTAGTACACGTTCTTTAACATTTCTTTTTTCTGTAAGTGTTTCATTTCGAATAGATGCTCAGTATCGGAAAAAAATGCAAAGTGACAATCGCCACCTGTCCAAACAGTACTGAAACTCCACTAATATGAAAAACATACTAATTTTTTTGGTGCAACATAGCAGATATAGTATTTTTGTGTAATTTAATTATAGAATTTTATTTTAAAGCAATGCAAATAAACATAAAATGAAGTATTTTCAATTTTTCCTAGCTAATATCTTCAATCTGCTCGCATATTCTAATACTTCATTTTATTTATTTTCGATATTTCTTTTCAATACTCATCTGAAGCGTTTCCAAACACTTATAAAGAGTGCATCAAGTTAAAATGGCATCCAACAAATATGCTTTCTGGAAACATCGATTTCATCAGCAATATTTCATAGTCATTAGTAAAAATTGATAGTTTCCAGCCATAATTCAGCAAGACAGAAATCGTGTGAAATATTTTACAGTACAAAAATATGGCTTTTCAGTCATTAAAACCTAAGCATAAGGAATGTGTTGCTCTGTCTGCTTATCAAATGTCGATATGATGACTAACTGTGCGAATGGTGCTCGGACAATTTTCAATGTCCCATCAAAATTTTGCAATCCATCTCGAAATTTTCCTGCCATTTCATCTTGTGCCCACATCATTATCATTTTTTGATAATTGTCTTCAATGTTGTTATTTAAATATTTTGAAAGAATTGTAGTCCATCATGCATATCACAAAAAAGGCTTATGTTTAATTATATCAAACTGTTTTATATCCACAATACAGCATAAGGTGCATATTCCATTAACTTCTGATTCTGACATAAGATGATAGTATTTATTACTAAACTTCATCGGCAAATCCTTGATATTTTGATAGATTGTTAATGGTAGCATGGAAAAATCTGCCCCAAATATTTTTGTCCAATCCTTAGTAAATTGATTTACAGTATCATCATCAACTAGGTCCTTGTTAACTTTTGTCTAGCTACAGAGCAGAAGTATGAATGGCTGTGTTCAACAACATTTCCTGATTCTGACACAACGTGCATAGTGCAACTATTAATGAAGTTGCAGCAATGTGTGCATACAAAGCAAACTCCTGCCTTACTAATGTCGCCATCATTTCTTTCAAAATGATAGCTGCTATAGTTTATAACTATATTGTGTAATGCATTTACAATTCTCAACGGCGACAAGCTGTATGTTAAACTTAAAATCTGTCCAAAGTTGGGCAGGTATATTTAAGCAGATAGCAAAAAATTTTAGTACTATTCACTGACAGTTAGTAAGTTTTGTGGATACTCCCTGAATGGCCAAGAGTTTAAAATATGAAAAAAAATGTCAAAAAAAGAAAGATTTCCAACAATTATTTCAGTGGAATTCCAGTATTAGTGCAATTTCATTGAGCAATAAAATGTCTTTTATTCAATCAACCAGCGATGTATCAAATATCATATACTTAATTCCATTTTTTGTAACTCTATACTCTGCCAACATCCTTTGCTATTAGTTGATATCTCAAACTCAATTTGTTTAGCTCATTAACAATTTCCGGTAAACAGATGATGTAAGTTTATCAAACATCAACTTTACATCCCAAATTCGATACATTGAAAAGTTCTACCTTTGAATTGAAAAGTAGATATTTGATATAAAAATAACATTTAATTCAATATTAAATAATTAGTTAGGTATACTGTTAGGAATCAACTCCCTTGCAGATAAATTCTATTTTGTAGCTGCAGTAAGTTTTTACTAAAGTATTTGCAACGTTCCAAATAAATTGGTCCCACAGATGCCAATAGAGCTATATTTTTGTGTTGATGGAAGTCAGATAACTTCTATTAATACAATTGGCATACAATAAATGTATGCATTTCTGTCATAGTTTCTTATGTTTTTCATTTCTAACATATATTTGTTGACTGCCATCAAACTCAGCACATGTCAAGATCAGGGCAAATTTCAATATCCATGTAAATATCAATGTTACAAATACAGAGGTACACACTCTAGTCCAATTTTACCTTCTCAGTAAAATTATTGTCATCTCAGATTAGCAAAAAGCTTTGCAACAAAAGATTCTCGATCAATGTTCTTATTGTATGGTAAAAATAAATTCAGGGTCTATTCAAGTAATGTAACCAACTTCAAATAAAGTAGCTATTCTAACCTAGATGGTATTTTTTATGTAGCAAGACAGAAAAAATTTTGTGGTTCCAGTTGCATTTTTTGATATGGTTCTCCATTTATTGGTGCAGTATCAGAATGTCCAAGGAAACATTGTCATGAATTTGTGTCTATAAAAATGTCAATAATAGTTGAAATTAAAATCTTAAAGTTGTTACAACCAAAAAGGTTGCTAGAACACAAGAAAAATACCCATCAAACTACAAGTCTACCACTTTATATTCACTGTAATGTCAGAGATATAATAATGAAAAATTTCTGCCAATGGATATGTATTTAAAGTTATTGTTAGAACTGAGGAAATGGCTACTATGCATCTTTCTCACACTTATTTCTTTAAATAGAATTCAAACTTAGACTTCAAAATTTTTGGAATCTGCATGAAGCTAGTAGATTTGAAGCATTAAATCATTGTTAGGACCACATTAATAATTGCTATACATGTGCATATTTTGTATGTACAACTGGGCCATTCTTATTGGGCAGTTTTTATTCTATATGCATATTAGGATTTTGTATTTTGGTTGCTCCAAATTGAGGAGCTACGTTATTTTGCTCACTCTTTTATCTATCTCAAAAAATATCTATTGCGCACTTAGACTTCAAAACAGCTCTGTGCATAATATATTATTGTATTTTGGTCTTTTTTCCTTGTTTGTTTGGGTTTTATTCCGAATCTTGAAAGTTGCTTTTGATTGCCTTGAACCCCATTCGAGACCGTTCCTGACAATCATGTTTAAAATTTCTCATTACAGTCAAAGCTTGCAATGCAAAAGAAAATTGATTTTTCTATAGTTGAGAAAGAACATTTAAATCTGAGCCAGATTAAACCTTGTTGTATATTAAAGGTCAAAAGACATGAACTTTAATGCAGCAGTTCATCCACTTCCAAAATGCAAGTCAACGTACTGCAGCTGAATTACAATTATAGCTTATTAATTGCAGTCTGAAAAGAAATGAAAATGTGAGTCATGAAATTTTACTCAAACTTATCAATGTGGATTGTATTTGTTGTGGCTTCATAGTTTCCTTAGCAAAAGATTGAAGAGTTTTGTATTTTTTCTGTCATAGAAGTTATATCTTTTTTTATATCTTGATAATCTTAATATTGCTCCCCGTAAGCTATATAAGATATGCAAACACTAAGATAAGCAGCAAACACATCAACCAATGACCCTACCAATTTCTATACCAATAAGATAAAAACGACGGCAGTTGTGTCAGGAACGTGTTGTCGAATGGACGACTAAGAAACAGGGTTAAACGAACAAGACGAAATTATTTCCCAAACAAGGACAAAATTCTGAGTTACCAGAATAAACTACAGCAGAAAACAAAAAGAAATCAACAGGAAACACGTATTATTATGTTGTTGTTTCCGCCACTGAAGCGGAAACAACATAATGCAAATAAACTACACGAATTAAGTCGAATTATACATGGCACCGGACTACTACTATTACTACTCTCAATGAAGTACTTATTATGAATATTACTACAAAATATACAACAATGCACTTATCCTAATATTAGAGCATCTTGAACCATTGCTTGATTCCAACCCGTGCGACTGTAACCGCTTAAGTCCTAAAAAGTTGTGCATCTTCTATATGCATTTTAGATTTCTTCGTTGTAAAGCCTGCCAATAAGCAGATTCTAACAACACAAATTCTATTTAGGGCTGACTGCAAGACACATGGATTTTGGAGAGACTGGAGAAATGATTAAGGCATGATCAAAGTTGATAAAACTTGGCTATCATAGGCTGTTGCAGAAGAGTAGTTTGTCGCAACATGTTGCAAAGACTAGGTAAATCCTTATCAAAAGAAAAACATTTAGAAAAAACTAAAATTTAAAGCGTTTTCAATTTCAACACTTTTTTGACCCGTGCGTAGATTTATCATTACAGTTATAATATTTAGTTGAACTTGAAAATTTGGAGTTCAACCTTGATTCTAGACAAAGGAACACAGTTGCTCCAAATTTACTAAACTATTAAAGATTTACTTCGCGCAGCCAGATCATTATCAGTTAGTCAGCTCGTTGAACCCCATATTTGAAAGTCGCAAGTATTTAGTTGACAGCCATTGTTCGTTTTTGCTTAAGGCAATCGACATTTCTTAATTTAAAAAATATCGGCGTTCTATGAATGTTGAAATACCTGAAACCTAGCATTCCTTCTCTTCGATATCCGTATATGAAGAGACTTTTGATGTCTAGAAGTGATAATGAAACAAGAGTCGCGAACTCTGCTGTTGAGCTTTGGAGACCGGAATCAATAGAAAAAATGCACATGACTGCCTTTGCTAAATATGCGAGTGAACGCACGGGAAAGGTAAGCATCAAAGAAATTACATGCTTTGTTTCGCAAGAAAAAGCTTTGATCATCATGTGCAGTAAGATACTTGTATATCGTTACATATTATTTGAATTAAGTGAATTTAAAGGCACCGAAATTTATCCTTCAAAAACTATGACCAGTTGTAAAAAATTAAGTGAGTATTGAAACTAGTTTGAGAGTAAAAAATATTTTTCATAGCAATTATAAAAAAAAATTGGAAATTTTTAAAAAGTTGAATTGCCCACTATGACTCTTAATGAACAATTGAACAACTGGTAATGCCAATTCCGGTACCTCTTAAGCAGACAAGGCTTTGTATTCACGCAGTCCCTCCAATTTTATAGGGTTCTTACAGCTGACTGCGGGGAACCAAGATTCCTTTAAAAAGTTATTCCGAATTGTAGAAAAAATATCAATTTTGTACACCTCTGCTAAGTTTCAAACTTATTTGACAAATTTAACATAGAATTTATTAGAATGGAAAGCATTGCACAAATGGAGCATTACTTGTACTGGTTTATTTTGGGATTCCATTGCACAATTCTGCGATGTGAAATGGATGCACAAGTGTCCTGAAGGTAGGAAATAAATTATTTTATTGTTTGCATTATATTATATACTCTTTTTAGACCTTTATATATATTAATGTATTAATTTGCAAGTATATTTACAATTTTCACTCTTTAAACTATTACATCAAAATTGTAAAATTTGATCTTCCGAACTTACAATTTTAGCAGTCTAGATCATCTCCTCCCAAAAACACCCCCCCCCCCCAACGTCATATCAGCAAATAAATCATAAGTTGTCATAGCTGTCATTTTCATGTGACTATTTTATGAATTAGAAGTTCCCACTTGAATGAAATGAAATGCACACTTAAGTGCATGAAAAGGTCTTTTGATTTAATTACAGAATGAATGTACAGTAGACTGTGCTAAAAAGCTGTAATTTTTTTTCTGCAGTAAAAGCGTATTTACCTTCCCAAAACAAAGGGCACATGAGAGGTGCACGGTGGTTTGAAGGTAGTACTCTGAATTTTGCACAGAATCTTATGCCCAATCCTGACAGTAGAAATGTACTCATATGCGTTAGTGAAAATATTGATTTTACCACAAGAAAATTCTCAGGCAGGCAACTTGAACAAATGGTAAGCATTTCTCTAGTTGTAGATTTTATGTTTAGGATTAATCTCGAAAGTTTACGTAACCAACGAATGATACCACATTATTTGCTGAACTAAAAATTGCATATAAATGTATTTATATTGAATTAAATAAGCACATTCTAACTTACTATCGCCTTCTATCATATTCGCAAGAATAATAATTTAATTTTAATTATTTTTTTAAGCAGTAAATTAACTACAATTAACTTCCAAAAACAGCTAATGACTACATATTGATTTTAATAACTTACTTTCTAAAATTCAATGGAAATTTTAAAAAATTGCAGAAAATTTTTTGTTCTAAAATAGTTATTTCATTCATTTTAATTCATCCATCGTTTCTAAAGCACAGGCACTTTTTGAATTTTTTGATAGTATAGCATTTCTAAAATTGTACTACTGACGTAAGATAGAATATTGAATGCAACATCTCCCTGGCTACTAGTCGAATTTCCCCCCCTCTTTGGAGTCATGTCCGGTGGAAGATTGTAGGAGTCCACTGTTGAAATTAAAGAATTAAAGATAATTTTTAAAGACTCTTCAAATTTGACTTTCATATCAATGACCTTTCATAAGAGTGACTTTTCATTTGTGATTGGTCCAATGGAAATTTTTTTACAATCATCACATATCATATAGCTTATTCATAAATGAGCAGATCAAATTTGACAAATTTAATTTTGATGAATTCCAAGAAATAAGATAATTTAACCTTTTTATTATTATGAAAGGTCGCCCGATGTGCCCGAAGCTTGCTTGAGTCAGGTGTATACATTGGGGATAGCGTATGCGGTGTGCTGACCAATAGTGTTGAATCTATAGTTTGCATGTTGGCATCAGCATCACTAGGAGCTGTATGGAGTAGCTGTTCCCCTGATTTCGGCATTTCAGGAATGGTAGAACGATTAAGCCAAGTCAAGCCAAAGGTATAGTATTTCATATTTATATAGAGTGCTACCCCTCTAAGTTAATCTCCTGTTGCTTAACAATCTCTTTTTAATACCACCTGTTAGATCCATGGTGATTGTTTCTTGCCTCTAAGGATGATATTCCTATATATTCATACAAAAATTCTGTAGCTCATATATGTAATTTTTACATTGCGTACATTGTGAATGATGTCTTTTAAAAAATTATTCTGAAATTTGATTTCTCAATGAAAATGGAGTCATAGTGAACCAGAAAGTCATCATTACATGTTTTAAATTTTAATATCCACTTGCACAATTAATTAATGCATTATTCCTTAACATTTTGTAATAAGTTGTAAATTGCCTTTCTTTATGAATTCATCATACCATATTTGAAAATTTTAGTCAGTGTCATCTGGATCAACTAAATTTCCAATGTTATATATTTGAAACTTATTCAAATTCAAATTGCCAGGTGGTTTTCTATGTGGAGGAGTACTATTATGGCGGCAAACACTTGAACTGTATGCAGCATCTAGAACAGGTTATGGAGGGGTTACAGGTCAATGGAGTGCCTCCCAAAATGGTTGTTGTCCCCTACTGGGGCGAACAGAATAAGGTACTAAGATTAATATTTTTTCTATTGGCCCAGTGCACAAAAGAAGATTATGCAATTATATCTTGCAAACTCAATAATCTTGTGGTTGGTATCTATTACAATCTAATAATTTTTTTGCTTGTCAGTGCATATCTTTCTTTCATTTTTTTATCTATTTACAGCCAGAAATGCAGTTGAAATTAATCTTGCGCAAATTTCCGTGGAAAAATATTTGCATTTTCTTTGTCTTTGGTGCTATATTTTACTTTTTTTAAACTTGCAGATACACATGATATGGTTGTACTAAAAAGTTAATGCCGTCATGATTTCCTATAACTTGTTACATGTGTAAACTGATGTGTCTTCGCATGCTTCGCTCAAATCTCCTTGTGGCATCACTCTTGCTGCGTTGCGATTGAATTGCTACTCTTCCAAATTTTAAAACATAATAAAACATTGAAATACAACAATATACGGTAGTTAAACTAAAACGCTAATAGATGAGTGACAGTTTTTTAGCTGAGTTAAATAAGATTGAAATTTCGAATTGCATCACATAATGAGCAGAACGCTTGTGCTCCAAGATTCTGGAAAAAAATCTTTAATATCAACAATGTTACTTATTCTAACTTTGCGCCTAATTTTTAATTAAGATTATTATTGTTTTTGTTATAGCATGGTTTTTTAATTGTAATATGGATATAAGTGCTATTTTTTCCATGAATCTGATACATAAAAAATCATACAAAATTTTCTCCAAATTAATGTGTAGTAAACTTCAGATGTAACAAATCTGTTGGGAGCACCAAGTTAATGATTCGCTATATCCAAAATTTATTGTATTACGAAAATCTGAAACAGAACTTGGACGATGTGACTCTTTCGTTTATTTGTTTTCCATTAAAATTTATTGAAAGAGAAATTACTATATGCTTATTGGTCCATTTCTTTTGTATGTCAAACAGTTGTTTTTTTATTTTATATACAAAGACACTGAGTTCGGATCTTCCACGTGGCAGCATGACGTATCGAGATTTCATTGATGAATCTTCGGAAGAGGCTTATATTCCTTTGACATATACCCCTGTACCCTTTAATCACCCTTTGTATGTTATGTTCAGCTCTGGCACAACAGGACTGCCGAAATGCATTCAGCATGGAACTGGAGGAACGTTACTTAACCATGTACGTACCAGTATGAATGTATACAATATGTATGATTCTATAAATATTTATGTAGCTGCGTGTATGCTTGTATGTTTACATATGAATGCTTATAGTAATATACGTATGCAATATCCCGAATTTCAACAAGAAAAAAGTGATACTGATTTCTTGAATATTTAGTGTAGGATGTATAATTATTTGCAATTCGATTTGACAAATAGAATCAAAATTCAATTTTTTCAGTTTTAAATCCTTTTCACCTTGTTCAATTGTAGTGGATAAGTAACCAAGAGTATATTATATTGAGAATCTTAGTTTAAAAATCAGTGCCTTCTATTTTAGCCTATAATTAGAATTAGAGCTCTAGCGCAAATGCTGTATTTTTTTATCGTTTTGTTTTTTAATTGAATTTGAACTGTTTATTTTAAAAAACTGCCGTGGACTTATGATCCCACCATGTACGTCGACATATAGGCAAGTATTATAATTTCTTATTTTGTCATAATATATATATATATATATATAAGTCTAATTTAATAAGTATGTCATAAAATTGAAGTTCGTTTTAATACATTTGCGTACTGCGTTTCCATATTTTACATTTTGAATTTGAAAATAGTTGCATAGCATGTACGTACAATATACTGCAAGGACTCGTATGTATGTCTTTCTGTGTATAAAAAGTGTTTATCATAGGCACATCTATACGTATTTAAGGAATTTAAAGAACCAAAGTAAATACACCTGGAACTCCTATTCAATAATTCGACATGAAAATATGCACTTACTCTCGTTTTTCTCATCATATCAGTATGATCTTTAAAGTTATTGATTTTAAATCAATCTGATTTAAAATGTATGCCATACTTATCTTAGTAAGCTTGGTATTTATGTGTTGTATGATGGAACGTACAAAACTGCTTTCATTTTGTAGGATTATTAGCTTTTGGCATTCTTTAGTGATGCGGATTTGGCATAGCATGATAGTAATTAGTATGATCACAATCGATTAAAGATGTGCCATTTTGAATAGGTGCAACTACAAATATGTGGAGAGTACTGGTTTTTATTGCAGTAAAATGCAGAATGTATACAATAGACCACTAACTTTCTTTAAATCCATTCAAAATTATTCTGAAATTTGATCTTGATATGCTCATTATGAGCTGAAAAATTGCTAATGTAAGTTTTTGTCCATTCAAATCTCCCTTTGCCAGAGATTTGTTGTTCCTAAAATAAAAACCTTTATTTGTAACATTAAGATGATAGATTTCGGATTCACATTCAACCAAGTAATAATGTTTTACTGTGTAGAAAAAGGAGCTGATGTTACACTGTGACTTACATAGCGATGACAAGCTCTTTTTTTATACTACAACTGGATGGATGATGTGGAACGTAAGTGGCTTGACATGTATACTTGACGATATAAAATAGAAAAAATTAAGTTAAAAAAAGGAATTGTCGGCATCACCAAATGAATTTCATTTTCCCGAAAATCTGAACCTGAACTTGGACACATGACGTATTTTTTACTTATTCGTTTTAAGGAAATGATATGAAAATCTTCTATCAAGAGTTTCCTGTAGTATCGTCTGTAGTTAATTAAAAGTGTTTTTTTCAGTTGACACACTAATTGTTTTGCTCGTATTCAGCAATTACGCATTTGTTAGCTATTAGAAGAGTTATTTTTAATTGCTCTAGAAGTTGTATATTTATTTTAGTAATTTTACTTTTTAGTGGATGGTATCGGCTCTTTCTATTGATGGTGTAACTGTAGTTACTTACGATGGATCACCTGCATATCCTGGTAAGTAATCTCCCGTAAACATATTTATTTCATTGTAAGTGATTGAATAAGTATAACTTAAGATGCCGAGTAGAAATATTTTATATTATATGTGAAAGTCACAAAATTCATTAGTAATTTAAAGTGGCATGTATTTATCATATACACTTTGAATTCGAATCCTAATTCAGGATTTGCTATTAAATTATATAGAAATCCAATTCCTTGATACGTTCGTAGCATTATTTACAAATCCAATTTTTGATCCAGTTAAAAGGATTTGGATACGAAGTTAAGTTTGTTTTCTAAACTGAATCCTCGCAAAGTCCTGAAAATCAGGAGTTTCTCTAACCACGGATAAATTGAAAAGCCCTAACTAAAAATAAATATACTGACATGTTTAGCCTAATTTACTCATGATTTATTTTAAGTAAAGATGTTGGAGCTCTATGGGAAATAGCTTCGAAGCACAGCATAACTCATTTAGGCGCAAGTCCAAAGTACTTTAGTGCATGCATGTCTTCCAAGCTGGATATTAACAGCAATAAGAACTTGGCAAGTAATTTTGACCTGTCAAAACTAAGGACTATACTATCAACCGGTTCTCCTCTTCTACCAGAACACTATCAATGGATATATTACAGTGTAAAGGTACTGAGCATATATGTGTGCAAAGCATATACAGTAATCTTCAGATACAATGAATTCAATTTTAATGAAGACATTTGTGAAACAGTTTACTGAATATATAGGTTTCATTTGCGCTGCTAATCTATTATATATTGAAAAATGAGTAAAATAAAAAAGTGCTACTTTTTTATACTTTATTGCGCCATTAATTTAAGACTTTAAAATATGTAAATTTTCATTTTTTTCTTCCTAATGTACATACTGAAGATTGACAAGAATGAAAAATTTGTGATTGGAAACTGTATAAAGCAAACATTTTCAAATATTATTTTTTCTACTGATGAATGATTTTGAACGTTTGGTGTGCGTTTGCAATTTCAGAAAGATGTGCATCTGGCATCGATTAGTGGTGGGACAGATATTCTGGGCTGCTTTATGTGCGGTAAACATTTTTCATACATGCTCTTGCATATACATATGTACTGATGCATGCAGACACATTCATGTTCATATTTTTTAGGAAATTTTTTAAATTTACCTATCGCTTTCACGTCAGGCAATCCAAATTTGCCAGTGTACTCTGGTGAGATTCAATGTGCTGGCTTGGGTATGGATATATGTGCTTATGACGATGAATTACAGGGGTGTGTGGTCGGTCAAAAGGGAGAGCTAGTATGCCAAACCCCTTTTCCTTCAATGCCGATACGATTTGGAAACGATGAAGTAAGTTTTTATGTTTAACTGTTGTCACTGAAATAATAGAACTGTTATGCACAATTGTATAATGGCCAAATAGTATATCATGAGTAGGATACTAGTTATGAAAGGTTACGTTCTTACTGGAATATCTGCATTGAAACGCATGAGCTGTAGAAGATTAAATGTTTAGGAACTGTGTGATGAACTGTAATATGGGTTAGCTCAGAGATGCATGCGCCGCAAGTTAAAGTAAATTAAGTCTTTTCAACGTTATAGAACTTAATACTGCTTTCTCTATCTGTCTCTTAGTATTTTGTCTTTTTTGTAATATTGTGAAAATGCTAATGCCTTTCTAAAAGGAATCACAAAGTGATGTTTTAGTTGGTAGAGTGCACGTACACTGAAATTTTTGTGTGCAAAACTTACAATTTTAAAAAGTGTGCATGTACACTGCACAGTATCAACACAAGAAATTATTAGCAAAAGCTGTAGTATTGATAGATTAGAGCAGCAATAAATATAGAAGATTTCCAATAATTGTTTGGTCTGAGTAACTTTTTATTTACATCATCATTACAAATGTAATTCTAATGTATGTCATCTAGTAGACAGAGAATTTACTAGCATAATATGTATATTATGAGTATTTTCAGCATATAATTTAATAATTCCAAAAAAGTGATTACTGAATTTCTTTTATTAGGATCTTTTTGTTCGGACAGATTTACGGGTTTAATACCAGTCAGTAGATTATTTAGTATGCAGTTCAAATGAATTCATTTTTTTTCTTTTTTGGTGAAATTATTACAGTTTGGGGAAAAGTATCGTGATGCTTATTTTAGTAAAGGGGAGCATATGTGGCGACATGGTGACTTTGTGGAGATTACCGCACGTGGCGGCGTAATTGTGCATGGTCGAAGCGATGCTACTCTCAACCCTGGTGGGGTCCGAATAGGGACTGCAGAGGTAATTTAAACTATGTATAATCGTAACAGGTGGAATTCAATCTGTGCAGCCACTATTGGAAGAGTCAGTATTTGGTACTTTCACCAAGAATTATTTCAAGAAAGGAACTGCTTATCGGAAAAGTGGAATATCGACCTTTTCTGATTTGGCTCGTTCGACTATGCCCATTTTTCAATGTGTTTTAGCTATGTTTTTGAGTAGTCTATTTTATGTTTCTCTGTGATGTAAAAATCTTTATTTTATATGTTTGCCTTCATAAGTGAATTGCTCTCTATGTTAATATTTTTTTCAGCACGGTACGTAGATTTAGATGAATTTTTACTTGCGGTACATTTTTAACATCCTTGCTGTATGCCGATTTCTAGATTGTTAGATATGGCATTATCCATGTCAAGTTTTTACAGTTCCTAGCATGGCAGACTTCACTTCATCCAGGCTTCCTTCTGGAAAATCCAATATGGATAAAAATTCTAAATGAGCAATTTTTTGCTGCCACATCATCAGCGCCCCGAAAATTTGAGTCTTAACTTTTCTATCAAGACTGGTTGAAATTTAACGTTTGCTCTCACTATTATTTGGTACTGTGGATATTAACAGAACTTTTGAAAATTAATTATTGAAATCGTTAGTGATTATGCAATATATTTTTTGTTACATAGATATATAGACAGTTAGAAGGAATGGAAGGAATTTCTGATTCTATTGCAATTGGATGCCGTAATCAAGATGGTGATGTCGATGTGATTCTATTCGTCAAGGTTGAACCAGGCTATACATTCGATCAGTCAACTGTAGCTTCAATCAAGGTAATGAACATTTATAAAGTGATCATATCTATATTTAACTTTCAATTTGTTGTAATTCTATTCTAATATGGACAAAAGAAATAATAATATAATTTTTAAATAAATAACAAATGTATGGATGTGGTTGAAATTGACATCTTTGGATACAGTTCACCATGACAGTTCAGCACGAATGATCCATAAGAAATATACAAACAGATAAAGTCAGATATGATCTATATTGCCATTGGCACATATGTAAAATTGTATTTAATACCTCGGCCAAGTGTAAGGTCAGATCCCGATTTTGAAGTTATCACCAACATTATACAAGAATTGTATGCCAAGTATTTTTTATCCGGAAAAAATGAAATGTATAGTGAAATCGATCGAATTGATATAAACTTGGATAAAGTGTCAAATAACAAATAAATAGTTTTAAACTTTTCAACCTCCAGAAATTTTTCAAAAAAATGAATTCATGATAAGCTCAGAAGTCATTGCGGTAACTGTTTTATAGTTCAAATTCACTGAAATAGTGGATGATGAGACGAAAAGTCTTATGCTATGGAACATTATAACTAGTTTTGAGAATTTTATTGATTTTGATGACAACATTACTAATTTATTGAACAATATTGAAATCATCTATTTTGAAACTGTCAGAAAAAATTTGTGTGGAAAGGATATTAATATTTTCAAATTTGGATTCATATTTAGATGTGCCAGCAAAAACTATCGATACTGTCTATATGAATTTTATTGTATAGAAATCAATTCGAGAAGGGCTTACGCCAAGACATGTTCCCAAAGATATACTTCAAGTTCAGAATATTCCATATACTTTAAGTGGGAAGAAAGTTGAAGTTTCGGTTACTCGTATCTTTCATGGTGAAAAGGTGATTAATTTGTTTAATTTTCCAGTTATTTTTCTGTTTTTCAAGTACATATACGATTGTACATTTTGAACAAAATATTACTATTAATCATGATTTGCATTATTTTAGAGAATTACCGCCAACATAAATCACTAGGAATTCAATACATTTGTTATTAGTATATACAAAGCATAGACGAAAAATCATTTACTATAATGTGCTTTCATATTAATTCACTTGCGTACATACGTACATGCATATACCGATATAGGCAAGGCATAAATTTTGGGGTTGATTGAACTTTGCTTACATGTACTATAATCCTGGACAAAATTCAAACGGTGGATTCCCTGTTTACTGTATAGACAATCACTTTATAAGTTTCAAAATAATTACGAATTAAGCCTATTTATTAGTAGTAGTAAAAATTGAATTACTAGTCAAATGCGACGAAATACTTTTTATTTTGAGGGTTTTTGATCATGTACTTCATTGCAATGCACAGGTGGCTAACATTAGCTCATTGGTCAATCCAGAGTGTTTGGATGAGTACAATCAGATAGCAATGTCATGGAGGAATTTAAAAAGATAAAGTTATGTTTATTTAATGAACATACATAATAATTAACAATATGGTAGAACAAGGTGTGCAAAAAATGCTCCAAGTTCAAATATTTTTTTGTTTCATACTTCTCTGTCATTAGCCACTTTTCACCATAAGTGAGAGATAGTACTACGATAAGCAATATCTTTAATCTAAGTAATACATCTCGTGCAGGTGACATCGCATGAGATATTTATAGAAATCTTTATATCTATGTATTTTACGTATATGATTCTGTCTCTTTATCTACCAATCGGGTATGCTTTTGGATCTTTCTTATATGCCATGGCCCATTTTCAGTATGCATGCTTTGCTGCATTCCATTGTTCTATCATTTGGCTTCAAACTGCTCGCATCTTTACAATGAACATGCACAAATATAGATTCTTTTGTCCCCCTTTTATACAATCTTTGTGGCATTTATAGAAGCTAAGCAATTTCATTCCTTCATTTTCTTCATCTGTTGATTTATTTTTGCGCAGTTTGCTATTATTTGCAATATTTTTTAAGGATTGCTGCTATCAACATCTACGCAATATATGGAAAAAGCATGTCTGCATTCCAACCTACTGAATGTTTGAATCTCGATTTGAATGTAAGAAAAAATGTTGCATCTGCAGCCTTAACATTACGAGAATGTGTAATACATGAGAAACTAAATAATATTAGAGAGGAACCAGATATTGTAGAAATATGTCATCAATCACTATCCACCAAGTTGTTAGCAAGACTATCAGCAAGAGCTTAGCTGCTTTTTTACTTTGCAGTAGTGGTATAAACTGCATAGCTCAAACTCGTCATGCCTGCAGTTGTGACAAATAAAAAGACTTCTTGCATGCATGAAAATGGAATGTTACAAAACAATATTCCTAATGTGGTGGGCATTGCATGTACAGCAATAATGTCAAAGAAAAAAGTAAACTGACAAATGGTATTTTTATAAAAAGTGAAATAGCCTTATTCAGGATTAGCTAGTTTTAATGTAGGAAAGATAGTGTGGCATGTAAATGGTTCCAAAGATATAAATAATGGACAAGTTTGATCATGGTTGATCATTAGAAAAAAATGGACTGTTTGAGCTTTTTTGACATGAGACTTTCCATTAAAATATCAAGAACTGAAACATGCCTAAAACATTCTAGAGCCTGAAATTAGATTTCTTATCACTCCGTTTTGTGATAGGCTAGGTAAATTAATATTTACAGGGGAATCGAAGTAATTGCATGACACATGATAAAAAGAAGCCACGTGGGCCATGCTATATATCCAGTATTAAAAAGGTGCAAAATCAATATGACAGATTGTGTCGCAAATATCAACAATGAAAAAAAAGTGGTGATGCCAAGAAAATTACATTGAAGTAATAGTTAGTACTCCTCAACTTGGATGACTTTAAAGGTGATGCTAGCAATAGCTTGTTATGCATAAAATCAAAATGAAGAGCTAACAAAATGTTGGAGCATCTGAAGTTTGAACTAGACAACAAGTTGCCCAATATCCTTCAAATTAACAGATGCTGCTTTTAATGTGCACATGATTTTGGGATTAATTTACGTTTCTTACATGTTCACGAGAAAGACAGAATATCAGGGTATACTACTGGTACTGTTATTGAACTGCTGACTTGATCTATTTCTTATACATAAACTTTTTATGCATGTATTTCCAAATTTATAAGAAAGTCAGAATATAACAGCCCTTTGCAATTTTCAATTAACAAATATTTTTCTGAAGATATTTTATGCAGTCCTCAAAATTACCCCCATGCAGCCTGCATTAAATCTATGACACATTTTTTTCTATCGGTATTTTATGCTATCACAATATGCACCGTTCCACTGGTCTTCCTGGCACTGCACTGAGATATTGTAGCCCTTGGTTACTTTTTCTTGTTCATATTTTCTATTATGTTTGTAATTAAACTTTTTTTTTCCATTTGTCTTGATTGATTGTCATTTATTGTGCATTTGTATTATTATTTCATTTGCGTGACGCTCTCATAGTGTTGCTCGTAACTGAGTCAATCCTTCCTTACAAGATTATTTTAATAGAGAGCTTAATTAGTGCATGTAATGCTGCTCATTGATATACAGCAAAATATTAGTCTGCAATAATAAATTTAAATATTTCATCATGCTCAAATGTCTACATTTAGAGTTTTCATCTGATTTTTTACATCGTCATTCATCATAAAACACTAAATTACTTACTGCTTGGCAACTTGAGAAATGCTTGGTTAGTTTTCTTTAATAATATCAAAATTATATGGAAAGTTCAAAATTTTTCTCAATTTCAAAACCTAATTGCCCAGTGCAGCCTAGAGCCAGCATTATAAACAGAGAAAACTGCCATGGTTTTGAAGTTCTCAACAAGAACAATAGAACTAAACTATATGGTTGGTTAATATTTCATATTTTTAACATTAGTCTTAAACCAGATAAAAATACAAATTTTATAAAATAAGTATTTCAAATAATATAAAAAAAGAGAAATAAAATCCATATTTTTCTTATATTATTTTTTATCCTTGACATGATAGACAACTATTCATATCACAGCTATTCGAGGTGCTTGAATCTTGAGGTGTTCTTTTTGGGTCAATTGTGAACTGAATTGCGCTTGCAGCAGGTCGGGTTCGCAAGTAATACATTCCAGTTTTTAACCCTTTTCGCCACGCATAAAAGTGCATTGACGTGAGCCTACTGTAATTCGGCTCCTCGACGAAGAGGTTCATACTTTGACTTTGATCGATATATATTCCTCGGTCTACGTTCATAAATGTAAAAATTTAAAAAAAATCTAGAATGTAAATTTTGATTTTATACATCGTGGCACACATCTACACCTACATGTTCTCACACGCATAAACTTATATAAAAAATACATAAATATAAACAGTAGATGTTCCATCAATTGATACTGGCAGTTACACCGAAAACTATTCGTTAATCGAATTTGTCGGATTAGAGATATTGTCATATACCAGCAAACGGATTTTGTGGTTTGGTAAAGATATAAAATGCTTATATACTTTGTATTTATTACCTGCAGCAAGATCTATAATAGTCTTTTGTTTAATTTCCCACACAGTCTTGTAGAGGTCTCTAAGCTCCTGCGAAAGTCCCTTAATTCTGGCTACACTACCCCCATCCGTAATGAGTTGTGCCCGAGTTTCGGGGTTCCAGAGCCCTCTAGAAATCAAATCTCTAAACAAATGCGGATTCACTACAATAAACTCACCTGCCTTAACTCGTCTAACATACATGTTGCTCGTGTAAGGCTCGATGCATTCATTGTAACCCTTAGAAATGAATAAAAAATTTGATTAAATTTGATGTGAAATTTTGAATGCACTTTCACAGTTTTGCTTTGCAGTAAACTTCAGATAAAACGCGTTCGTTTCAAACGAATTTTCAATTATAGCAAAGAAACCAAATCATATTTGGTGTTTGAGTCCAGCTTTAGATGTAACAAATTAATCAGGTGATCCCGAAAAATTCATTGTATCCGAAGTTTACTGTTTCAATACACAGTTTAGCATGCTAAACTGTCACCTATTGGTATAAATAACTACCGAGCATAAGAATATTATATGCATAATCTCAATGCAAAACACGGTGGTACAATTCGACTGGGTGCGTACTATGATGTGGAGCATTACGACAGATTTGCCCGCATATATTTTAACTTTAAATGCATATATTACGGCTGAATTGATTCTATGGCAAGATGATCATTATGATTTCATCACATAAAATCTAAACGGTAGCATGTTTTATGTATCTAACCCGATGAAAAATTACAAATATAACTGAATATTTATCTTAAAATTATATACTAAGAGTAAAAATACCAATAAGAAGCAAATATTTTGAAACCAGTACATATTCCACAAAAAGACAGACTTTATATGAAATCAAATTAACCCATGTGTAAATTATAAAATCAAAATTTTATGTTGGTTGAAATCACATTCATAAATGAGTACATACCAATATTTGAGCAGTTGACGCAGTAGGCATTGGTGCTACCAGTAACGAATTCCGTAAACCAGTTTGGGCAATTTTTTCCCGCAATTTTGACCAATTATATTGCTGCGAATCTGGGGATACCCCCCATAAATCAAACTGCAACTTCCCCTCAGACATGGGGCTTCCTGAATAGGTCTCGTACGGTCCGAATTCTCGAGCTAATTCGGAACTAGCCGTTAATGCAGCATGATAAATAGTTTCAAAAATTTGACAGTTTAATTTTTTCGCTCCATCGGATTCAAACGGAAGTCGCATAAGAATGAATGCATCTGCAAGACCCTAACTTACAAGGATAAGAGCATAATTTAAACAAAAATCTAAACTATAAATTTCACTTAAGATTTCCAGATATAATACATTTCGGAAAAAATGAATTAATTTGGTCCGATAAATTCGTTGTATCCGAAGCTAATTGCATATTAAAATAATATTTAAAAAAGTTTGAGTATAATAATCCCGTTCAAAATCATATCCATTAAATTAAAAGTTTTTCAAGTAAAATTTTATTTGACATTGATTTTTAGCATTTATTCTCTTAAGCTTGTTTGATTATTCTAGTCTTTTTTGTTTTTTTATGCTACTAAAAATTTAATTCGAAAAATAAAATATTAAGCTTCTTTTGGTATTTCTTAGGCGGCACACATTTATTATTCACTTTTATAAATACTAGCATAATGTTTGGTAAGCTCTATATTTATGAATTTCGGTCATTCAGGGCTTGAGAGAAATCAATACATCAAATATGATAAATAATAAGTAAATTGAAGCAAAAGTTAAGACACCTGCATCTTTTAGAGGTGAAAAATTTAGGCGGTATTATTCGATTTTGCGCATTAGTACTTTGCAAATGCAGATCTTACAAGATTGCATGATATAATTGAAATATATTGTACTTACTACCAGGAATCGAGGTAAAATGATTAAAATACTGGAAAATTCTATATAGTTCTAGGACTCTCACATGACAAACTCTCCAATAAAATATTATTCTTTTGTTAAATAGTTTTGAAAAGTTGAAATGACTCATTACATACCAGTTTCTACTGATACTGATTAGTTGACTGTTCATGTACTAGATAGGAGCCTTTATTGAAGTACATCCGTAGGAACTGTTTCTAAAAATTGTTCTGAAGCAATCTAACATTGAAGTTAAATATTGCATTTTTCACAGTTAATAACACCTACTCTCTTTGTCCTCTGGGTGCTTTTTCATTGATGTTCATCGTACAACAAACTTTAGAAATCTCTAAAAAGATAATGGTTAGGGAAAAACTAGTATAATGTTGAGAATTTTCAGTACCTATTTCCATACCTGGACCCCTATTCCAATAGGCCTATGTCGTAAATTACTCTTCCGACTCTCTTCCAAAGAGTAATAATTCAAATCAATTATTCGATTCAAGTTACGGGTCACAACCTGTACAGCTTTATGCAGACCCTCATGATCAAACGTTCTTCCATCTTCTGACACGAATTGCGGTAATACCAGAGATGCTAAGTTACATACTGCCACTTCATCTTTGCTAGTGTACTCAACAATTTCACAACATAAATTCGACGAACGTATCGTTCCGAGATTCTGCTGATTGCATTTCGCATTACATGCATCTTTGTACATCATATAAGGATTGCCAGTTTCAATCTGAGCATCTAATATACGGTACCATAAATCGCGAGCACGAATACGGCGTACATACCTACCCTCTTCTTCGTATTTTGTATACAAATTTTCGAATTCTTTACCCCAGCATTCCGAAAGTCCTGGGCTCTTGTGGGGGCACATAAGTGACCAGTATCCATCGGATTCGACCCGCTCCATGAATAGGTCAGGTACCCATAGCCCATAGAACAGATCACGAGCACGTAGTTCATCTTTTCCGTGGTTCTTTCGAAGTTCTAGAACATCTTCAATGTCGGCATGCCAGGGCTCTACGTATATGGCAAATGCTCCAGGACGCTTACCGCCTCCCTGAAAATGGAAATGAAATAAAAATACCACTGTGCTTTGCGAACGAAAAATGTCGAAAGGTCATTGAGTTTTCATTATGGGTATGGATTATTTTGAGTCTTATCTCTACTTTTTAGGGTTCTTAGTTACAGAACTTTATACATTTAATTTAAAGATTGTAGCATTCACATTATTCCACATTGTAATTATATGTAATCCGAAGTTGTTCGTATTGGACACTAAAGTGCAATCATATATATATATATATGCATTATTGTTTCACAAACTGTTAAAATGCACGAACTATAATATTATATAGTACTCAAACTATCATTATACATAGTAAAATGTAAGTGCTAAGGGAGTGCAGTAAGAAAATATAACTGCATGCATACAATGCCAATGGCTGGCATACCTGGTCAACATATCTAGCAGTAGCATCAAATACTCTGAGCATGGGTACTAGCCCATTAGACAGCCCCCTGGTTCCCTTAATATAAGTGCCTGTCGCCCGAATATTATGCACACTCAACCCTATCCCCCCTGCCCCCTTGCTAATCAGTGCACAACGTTTTAATGTATCGTAAATCCCTGCAATACTGTATGAAAAATGAAAAATATATATCACACCGATACAGTTCATATTCCATAAATCAATGGTCCACTAAATAATATATATTATATTATTTGATAGCTTTACTCCTCCGCAACTCCATTTGCTGGTGTTACTATTAATATCACCAATTCTATGTATTCGATTGGCTTATAGTTTTTGGTGTAACCAATGGTATCAGTGTATGAATGCCAACAGCGGTGCATATTACATTCGCTACTAAAATATCTCCTATTTTGACCTTATAATAATATTTTAATTGTACATTTGCAATCTAATTTTTCAATGCTTTGCTGTCAAAAGCTTGCTAATATCTCTATATTTTCATAGTTGCTAAATATTGTACTAACAATTCTTAATTTCTATAAATGTTTCAACAACTATGCTTAGCATTATCAACAGTAAACAAACAAGGCATAAAAACCAGCAGTTCAGTGTAGCAGTTCAGATACAGTTCGTGTACAAATTAACTAGTAAATTACTTTCCCTTTAAAGGCAAAATAACTCATACGTCAATACAAACGACTTACCTATCGTCAACCATATCAAGCAAAAAACAACTAGAGAGCTGGGGATTTTTTGTACCAGCATTAAATAAAGTTGGACTCGCATGTATAAAAAACTTTTGACTCATTAAATCGTACGTTTCAAAGGCCGCGTTCAAATCCAACATGTGAATTCCCAATGCAACGCGCATAAACTAGAAGCAAGGAATTATAAATAAAAAAAGCATATATGCTATTCAGCATGTACCTGAACTGTTCAACGAAATAGCAACAGCTCAGATCCGACACTCATATAGACGGATCAAATAATGTTGCACTGAAATGCTTCTAATCACAAACCGCTTCGCAACATTAGCTGAGTTAGAATTCGATGCGCGGTAATAGTTAGAGGCTTTTTAAGCAGAATATTAATTTAGAAAGTTTCAATGTCAATATCAGTATTACAAAAATCGGCATTTTCCAAAACATGAAAGCATAATTTTTCAAATAAAATAAAATAAACATTGTATCAAAAATCATGGTTTGGAGTATTCTGAAATGCCAAAAATATGACTTAGACACAGCAGTACCATTAATATCTACTACTCAATAAAACTTACGACTTTTTCTACAGTTTTTATCTAACGGTGCTTGTTTTCTAACATGTTTTACTGTTACTTTTTTCCCATAGAATCGATAATTCATTCATTAATTGTTCAAATAGAAGACTATTAGTAAAATATTAATGATAGAAAAATTAAGTCATATTACCATATGTTGTGGCCTTTCTACTACTTTTCCATCTATTTGGAGCAAATACGAACGCTCGAGTGTTTTAAATCCAAAGTAGTCAAAATCAAAATCACGAGAATAATTGAGCTTTTCGTCTATTAACTCCTTGTTCTTCATCACAATACTATGCACCTAGTACAATCATAAAAAAGCTATATAACTTCAAAATAACCCCTCTGTTTTACTAAAAACTTAATGGGCAATAAAAATACTACTCATAATTGAAAGGCTAGATATATGGCAGTTTTGTATAAATTATTTCAACGAAAGATCATCTTTGTTTGACAAAGAAGAATATTGACCCTTTCGTATGTAGTAATTGATCACCAAAAAGTAACAAAAGGCAGAATATGTCTCTAAATCTACATACAGGTCAAACAGGTTTTATGGAAAGATATCATTTCTATACTTGCTATTTCATAAGTGCAAATTTCAAAACTCAAACAATTATTGCACAGTTAAATGCTTTTAAAAATTTCAAAAAGAACGAAAAGTCCAAAATAGTTTACCAAAGAAATAGAACTTAAGGGCATTACATCGTCATAATCAAGAAAAATAATGCCAAAAATTTAGTTTTATCATCAGTTTTGTACAATTTATCTCTTACATTTTCTATTAATGTAACTTCAAATCTAAAAAACAATCAATGTCTATTAAGTATGTAAAAGCCTTCACTGCAAGCATGTAAACTTAAAATTATTAATGCAACATAGTATTAGAAGTTCGACTACAAAAATGATTCCACCTTCAAAGACTGTAAAATTCATACAAAACCCCTAATGACTGTATTTGAGAGAAAACGGCAAATTCAAGGCAGTTCAAACAAAACCGGTAATATTTATTCGGGGAAGTACGGATATGAAAATTTTAACATATTATTCAAACCTCATCCGATATAAGACCTGCAGGCAATCCAGTGTGCGGATCCATATGGCTGTGAAGCAAATCAATTGTAGAGCTAAATAATTTATTTGTATCTTTATGAAGTGCACTAATGCTTATTCTAGCAGCTAATTTCGAGTAATCTGGGTGATCCGCATTCATGTATGCGCATGTTTCCGCTATCAAAGTGTCCAGTTCTAATGTACTTACTCCGCAATATACTCCTTCGGAAACCTAGATAGTAAGAAAAAAGGACAAATACCAATAATAATAACAGACAAGACATTGGTATATAAAGATGAAGAAGAAAAATTAAATCAGGAAGTATCTTTGTATAAAAAATTAAAAATTTTCGAGCAGAAAATTACTTCAGGTATACAGAACAAACGAAAAAGGTACAAATTATTGAAATTAAAGTACTATTACATGCTGTACGTAGTGTATGCGCAAGCAGCATACTGCCCAATTTTTGAAGTGGAAAAAATTATTTCTGGCTCAAACTGCAGTAAGCACAATATATGTTCTGCCAGCTGTCAAAGACCTGTATCTCTGTTAAGATATCCCTAGCCATAGTTACATGTTCATTTAATTTTATGATGACTAGTATAGTAAACAATGCAGTAGTATATAAAGCACTCTTTAAATGCGTAGTTGAAGAATAAGATTCTAGAACAACACCTTTGTAGATGTGTATTGCAATCTATAATATCTGCCTCTTCCTCTTAACTTTATTTGCATGTCTGCACTAAATCTTCAACTACTTGTAGCAATTACAATGAATCATATTAATAGGAACAGAACTATAAATCCAAAAAACTCCATTTCAAAGTCGGTTCGAAGAGCAACCACTTACAGATTTCATGAAACTTCACTTACTCAAATTATTAAAAAACAATTTGAAATCTCTGATTGGTGATAACTAATTTTGTAAAGGACATCAAAATGATAAAAAATAAACTTAATCAAAAAATTTCTATATAAATTTATCGAAACTTAAAAAGAATTTTCAAAATTGTTATTTACAGAAAATAGCATTAAAAAAAATTTTTCATGCATCAAATTTTAGTATGGAAAAATTATTGAAGTAATTGAGTTCAGAAAAATTCATTCAAAAATCCAGGTATGCTTCATGATGGTAAATGAACTTGAAAGTTCGTATTCCCTAGGAAAGTTGATTTTAATATGTAAATTTATGCTATACTCAATGATCCAGAAAGTTTTCCAAAAAATTTCAAACATTAGCTGTACGGTACTACGCGTTAGTATGCGTGTTCATCATCAATTATATCCTCATGATACCATACTTAGTGCGAAACAACTTTTTTTGGAATTCAAAATGCTGTGAAAATCGTTTTAAGAAGTATAGACATGGTTTCATTTTGGGAGCCAAACCATGAAACATTCAACTAAAGCTGCAAATATAGTTTCATTTATTCTGACCACTAAATTTTATTACAATTTTTTTTAAATTTTGAAAAGATAAGGCATAATTAAATCTAAAAAGATTAAGTTCTCTCAAAAACTCGTTGAAAATTGGCCCTATTCGATGATAACTAAAAAAAAGATTTTGTATGAAACTGTGGATATCGATTAAAATAATAAAAAAACAGTAATATATAAGTATTACAAAATCAAATAACATTCATGAATAAATTTTGAAAACAAAAAATTATATCATACGATTTGATAAAATTTTACCACGATATTGAAAAATACACTTCAATGTCTCTTCTACTTCGATGAATTTATTTAGTTTGATTCACTGAAAGGTGTAAATACAGTTATTTAATTTATCGAATAGTGCTCAGAGCGATGGCACAATGTTGCAAGGGAATTATTGGCTCATTTTTCATTTTAATTCTGCATGAAGCACAAATATATTGAACAGATTGATTGGGGCTATGAAAAAATATAAGGGTCCAAAAAGTCATATGAATTACATAACAGAGAGATATTTTTGAACGAAATCAAAGTTAAATGATTTAAAAAAATGGTTTTAACAAAGTTGTATTGTTTAGTACGCCATTTGATGTAAAATATCAAATTGTACTATCAATGTAAATAAAAAAATTAATTAATGTAAGCTTATATCTTACCTTACGTGCAACGTTTTCAATGTCAATATGTTCTTGGTCTAAACCGTCGCAGTGCTGTCTAATCCGTCTCACTATCTTTTCGAATGCAACCAGTTCCTGCCTTCCACCTCTTTTAGAAACGAGCACACCTTCAAGCTTTTCATTATCCCTGCCAATTTCTTGTGAAGCACCTCCTGATAACTTATGAACAATAGCTCTAGCTTGGCGATTATTTTTTAAGCACGATTGAAATTTGATATTTCGGATGTTTCTTCTATTTTTCAACTGTATGAAGCACTTTTTCAACTCTAACAATCTCTCTCGTCTTCGACAAAGAATAGATGACTTTTTTAATGAATTGAACCAAGCAATATCGCTAGAGATGCGCGTCGAGTCAGAGTGTCCATTGTAGAATTGGTGCTGCAGTAAGATAATGAGGGCAAGTGCTGAATGCAATGCAAAGCTTTTCCCCGCGAAAACAATCATTATGAAAAAGAAAACTGAACTATGCACATCACTAAGAGTCTATCTAATCCATGCAAACAAAATTCCATTTTTTTCGTGGACGAAGACATTAATTTAAAATTCGGTCAAATTTGTTGGGTTTTCAAGTAATTTTGAAAAACCCAAGTCAAATTTCTAGCGAACTGATTCTTTTGAATCAATTACATGACCCGCTCGATATTATCATGTCGTTCTCTTAATTTTCACGAAACTGCACGGCGTGCAGTGATATATTGGTGGCTAAAATCAGAGAAACAGACACAAGCAAGGATAGAAAGTCCATTAAACTTATTTCAATATTGAAGTATGCATCTAAGTTTGTTGAACTGATATAATTCATGTCTAGTCATCAAGTTCGACTGGTATCACATATATAATTTTTATGCAATCTACTAGTATGAGTGACTAATCAATGTGATTATTCTTCATATTAATGTTATGCAAATAAGAAAAACTGTAAGGAATGATAATGCTGAAACCAATATCAAGAAATCAAATACAGAATATTTTTGCTGGATATTTATGTAAAAATGATTTTATTTTTTATGGGGTAAATCATATCTTTGAAAGTAGTGTAAAATTGGAGAATGAGCAATGGACTCAACAATTTCAAGATATTCTAATGAAATGCCATGATATATGAACTCTAAATTAATTTGAAAAATCAATTAGATACTTAAGCTAACTAGATATTGTTAGGAATTAACTCTCTTAGGGATTAATTCTGTTTTTATAGCTGCGGCCAGTGTCCATTTATGGCGTTCCAAGTAAATTGGCTGCACAGATTCTAGTAGGGTTTTGTAGTTTGTTGTGTTGATGAAGTTAGCTCAATTCTATCAACACAATTAGTGCATGATAAATACACATATTTCTACCACAGTTTCTTGTACTTAGTTGTGTTTCATGTTTCTAACATATTTAAAATCTACAGAGTTTGTTTGTAATTCAATGGGAGTAAGTTTGGTGGACCAATCCAGGCTCAGCTAAAACGTTAAAAAAATTATATTTGTAAGTATTATATGAAAAGCAAACTTGGTCATATTTGCAAAATCATATAAAAACTATACAATTCAAAATATTAAACTGATATGTAATGTGATAAATATAAATTGGGTACTAGTTTTGTGAAGAAAAGGAAAGCAATGCGCAAACAAACAAAACAATAACAGCAACTAAGCAAAATAGTATATTTATAATTTAATGCATGTGAGCAGGAAAGAAGCTTCTCTGAAACTGACAACAATACTCTGTACAGTAGCAGGGTAATCATGGTAAAAACAGAGAAGAGTGAGAGATATTTATAATTAATAAATGTTGAGCATGGATTGGCCAGATATTGAGTTATGGGGTTACTCCAACAGGCGTTTGTCAGAGATGTCGGTTTGGGAAACATTGAGTAAATACTTTGTGGAATAATGAAAAATGGTGTAGACGTTAAAGACGTGGATATTGTTGGAAGGACCTTTTTTGTATGCAGGATTATAGATAAGGAGTGTACTCCTATATTGTGACAAGTTTAATGTGTTAGGAACCGTGACAATCAGTTTCAGAGGGTATCAGCCGAGGACTCAGTTGGTACTAAATAACCCAAGTAAGTTAATTACCAAAGTTGTTTTGTATTGCAAAGGTCACTGTTTGCAATGCTTGTGATAACAAGATAATTCTACTTCTATTTTGTTTGTGCTCTCTTGCGTCTTCATTTATCGTTCTCATGTGGTTGTTGTATGGTGTACAAATTAGCTTTTAGAGTGTCCCAAATACGGATGTTCAAAACTGGATGTCTGGATATATTGGCTTTTGGTCGCATAATGTATAAGCTGTATATTTCAACTCATGTTGTATTTTGAAATTTCAAAGCAATTTTTAGTTTAGTGCAATGACAAGCTTGGAAAGTATTTTTATCGGATCAAAAGTTACCATAAGAAGTAGGATGCTTACACTATCATGTATTCAATACTTTTTTAGTTTTTATTTAAAAAAATTAATTTAAAACTCTGAACAGTACTGCAAGAAATGAAACCAGTGCAGTTTCATTGGTCATCTGGATTAGAACAATCTGATGGACATTTGGATTGGCCAGCTAGATGACATACCATATTGTGTGCCAGCAAAATTACCTTAGAATCGTGCAAAAGTCTTGTAAAAGAATATTTTTGACAAAGTATAAATTTTTGGGTAGGCTCAACAAGCTTCGTTGCAATAATTGCTAATACTTCCATGAAAGCAAATAGAATTTTTGTTTCATTTAGAGATATTTCCGATAACATTTAAGAGCCATGACCTAGAAACCGGGAAAAAATTTGGCCGAGCATTACATCGCGATAAGAATGAATGTATCACCTACTCCTCCCAGCAAATGTAGGGTATGAAAGCAGAGATTTTGTCCATTAAATATCGTGATCATTGTATTGAACAGAAAAGAAGATAAATTTCAACAAAATAAATCATGGTAAAAGAATTGCAGTGACCAATGCTATATCTGATACAATTCAACTTTCGTACGTTAAGATATTTGGAAAATAAGAGAGATTTTGTTTGAAGCTAAAAAAATCGCATGCAAACCCTAATATTTTAAATTTTTTGCCAACCATGTCTTAGAGTATTAAAAATCTTATTTGTGGAAATAATTTAGGTTTCAGCAACTTATGAGAAATAAAACTATTATAAAGTGAACCAACTCTCTTAATTAGTGATAAAGTTATCTCAGAAACAATTATTTATGCGTATAGACACTATCTCAATGAAATGTACCCATGTGTTGGTGCAAATGTAGGCCAGATTATTTCTCAATTTTGTTAGATTTCAATTAATTAGACTAGTGAGACAAAAATGAGTCCAAAAGAATTAAGCTTACAGCCAATGTTGATGGAATGATAAATACAATTAAAGATCATACGGCATAAGCTAGTAGAGTAACCGAATCTATCTTTAGCCCCTAAATTACATCGGCGCGATATATTTTAGTTGAATAATAACTCTTCAAGCACCTTCTCAAACTAGTGAAAAATATAATTTATATTGGCAATTCCATACAAAGAGTATACGAATCCCTAAATTAAAAAATATATTGCCAAAAGTTAGCTCTAACCAGTAAGATAGTATGTATTATAAATCATCGAAGTGTCCGAAAACCAACTTTTCTGGAAACAAGCCTCATCCCCAAAAATTGGTCAATTGGAATTCGCTTTCTCGATGTCATTTGTTCTTTTAGAAAGGACTTGGCGGCCATAGATTTCTGTGTGCATGTTTTCCTAGAATCTAGAACAACAAGATTGATATTACCCTTTATAGATGACGAATCTAAACCAGCAGCACGTCGTTTCTCTTTTTTATCAAATGCACGTGCCGCTGCAGCTTCTTTTTCCAATTTACTTTCCTTTTGTTCCTTTAAATGGCCACCCACAACCGCGAGTACATCCAAAGGAATCTTCTCATCGTTTGAATCCTGAACAGTTTCTGAAGTCTTCAACGTTCGATCTCGAATCCTTGGCTTGCGTGGTCTGGCCTTAGTTTTTACCTGCGATTTTTTTTCTGCGATTCTTACATCTTCCAGGGCCTTTTTTGCCTCAACAGCAGTAAATTCTTCTGGTGCGTCATCGTCGCTATCTTCTTCTACTATAAGGACCCCAATTTTCATAGTCTTCTTAGGGCGCTCGCTTTCTTTACTCTTTTCTTTGCGCTTCATTTACAGTGTAGCTGAAAAATTTAGATTACTCTACTTGACCACCACGTGAAATTGGACACTTTCTTGAAAGTTGCGAAGCGCAGTGCATCACTGAATGGTAGAGAATCCAATTTAACAGACCAATCCGGGTAGACTTTCAATCAAATTCGACCCGTTCACCCAATATCGTTATTTTTCTGCAACTTGAAATTTTATTAACACGGTAATAAGATTGCAATATTACTTCCATTTTTAGCTGGCACATACCACTATGAACACTATGCTATTACGAGAAATCAGTTGGTATAAATTTGAGTTATTTAGATTAAATAAATTTATTTTTCTTTGATAGATATATTGAGTTTCCTGCAATTTCAGTTTTAGTATTTCTATGGGAGTTAAATTATTTACCCACCTTGCTATACAATTGTCTGGTAATGAAACAATGCAGCTGCATTTTTAACAAGGAATGACCAATTTCTTGGTGCTATTAGCATGGAATCCCTACATGTACCACCATGGGCAACTAAGTATCAGTCCCACCATTGAAAGGATCATTTTTTAGTTATTTGAAAAAGAACCATTTTACCAAAGGTTCTTGCTGTTATGGAAAAAGTAGAATATTGGCTCTTTCGTTTGTGGTGAAAAGTTTTGGCTGTTCCATGGCAGTGCAGATGTGGAAACTGCTAATAGTACAGATTCCGTATTCCATCAAATCAGCATCTCTTCTCTAGAGTGAGCCTTGAGTAGAAATATTCAATTCCCCAATCGAAAAGTACATAGTGAACATAAAATAGCAGAACTGATGTTACATGTCAATGACTTTTTATGTCTTGTACTGTCCTAACCCAATAAGGCCTCACCCAGTCCAAAACAAGTTTGTATGATTCAGACCCTAGATTTTTATGACCCAGCATGCCAGGCGCCAGGTTCAGTTAGCTCCTAAAAGACTGTAGTGTAGTTATGCAGTACAGCTAACATTTTATTAATCAGGAACAGTACTAACATGCAGCCAGCATCCACCAATTGCATCAACTAAGAGCATCAATAGCTAAATATTGCCAGTAACAACCCATTTCATAAATCCAGGGTGTGAATATTCATAATTTGAAAAAATTAATCATGCATGATGCAGTCTAGGCAAGTCTCTAAGTACACCACAGGGAAGCAACTAAGGGTTTGCCTCACCACTGAAATGATCAGTTTTTAATTGTTTGAAAAAGAACTTTACAATAAGATTCTTGCTGCCAATCAAAAGAGAAAATTATTGAACCCTGTATTTGTAGTGAAAGAACTTTTTTCGCCCCATGAGAGTTTAAAAATGAAAATGGATCTATCTGCACTGACTTTTAATTACTGTTTTGTTTAAGTTTAGAAAGCTGATAAAGATTCCCAATATTAGTATGCAGTTGAGATTACCACTATATCTTGGAGGTGAACATTTTCAAAGTTACTAATATTCACGCTATAATCCCATTGAACAAGTGTTGAATAAATTAGTAATATACACCAAAATAGATTAATTTTATTTGAAGCAATAGACTTAATAAGGTAAAATTAGAAATATTTTATCAATTCATAATACCCAACCACTTCTTTAGCATTCATATGCATACACGAAGATGCTCTTATTCTATTTAAGTATAATCATAATGAATGTACTAAATAGGGAACCAATGGCAAGCCATAAACAATATCAAGTTGGAAACATAAAATAGATTTTTCATTCGATACTATGTATGATAACTTGGGTAACATTATAACATTACCAGAAAAGTCAAAATGGACAAAGTATACGAAAAAACAGCAGAGATTGGTACAAATAATTCAAAAATGAAATCATTTACTTATTCTAGTATGACCAGAGCACTAGTGTACGCAGACCTGGAATATGCCTATCATGAATAACTTGTTAGTTATATTATAAAATACTTAACATGAAGTGTGTATGCATATTATTTTCCTTTACATCTTTAATTGTGGTCAAAGTTGCAATTCATATTTGAAAATCAAACTTTGCCACTTCAATAAAAAATGGTGTGATAAACCAATCAATGAGTGCCTTTTATATTGAGTTAGAATGGCAGAATTTAGAAATTGTGTATAAAATAATAAGTCGTTTCATATTCATGTAATATTATCATTGCATATTTGGTATGCAAGCACCAGAAGAATCATTAGTACTCTACAGAGTATACAATTTTGCGAGCATTAGCAAATAGCTGCAGCATGATAGTCGACTAATATCAGCAAAAATATCTTTAAATTTTGAATTGTTGTCCTGACTATAGAGTAAAATTTCGTGCTGTTCGAAATTTGAGTTCAAGTATTAGGAGAATTAAGAAAAAATTGCAGGTACAACCAAGTGAACGCAGAGAAATAACGTCCATACAGCGAACTGAGCATTGCGTGAAAGATATAAAACGTCATATTATACACTGATGAAATTCAAACAAATGACTAAGCAATCAAGTCATAGGGTACACTTTAACTGATGACTCAAGTGAGCTCCTTCTATTCAATTTCAAACAAATGCTAACCGACTTACTTAGTCAACTCATGACTTACCATGCTAAACTGGTAGCATCGGCAATGCAATGCAAGATGTAGAATAGAATTCACTAATTATTCACAGTCATTTAAAAAACATCGGGAGGCCTACGTTCCATGAAACTCATACTGCCATTACCACCATACTGCCCCATTTGCTGAACGCGCATTCCAAGCACATAATTTTCTTGCTCAACGCGCTTCGCGAAAGCCGTTACGGATGCCTCCTGCTCTTGAACAGTCTTGACCTGAACCTCGAGTTCCTTACAGCGAGCGTTTTGAATGTTAACGGCGCGTTTCAGGATACGGTTCTCGTTTTGGGCCTGATTTAGATCGCGCATTAAGCCCTCGACAGTGGATCGGAACTCGCTCTCCTTTACTACAAGCTGCTGGTTGCATTCGCTTCGAGTCTGATGAACAGCTTGTTCCAGATGTCGGACACTGTATTGAGGACGATCCAATGGGTCGAGATCATGAGCATTTTTGCTCAGGTAAATGTCCTGATTGCTGGGTGTTGTATTTCCGGATTGAAATGAAAATGTACCTGTGGTGCGGAAACGCTTATTTTTTACGATGTGGCGAGCAGTAGCACATTCATTCATGTGTAGGTCGTCATTATCTTCCTCGATTTCGTAAGATAGGCGTCTTTTCTTCAATGATCCGAAGTCTATATTCGAATCCGTTGCAGTTCCGTCGAAACAACCATGGCTTCCATTCGGAGAAAGTATTCTAGCTTCACGTTCGCGAAGAAGAAATGGCGATGAGCTATGGACTTGCGCCATAAACTTACAATTAAACCACTAAGATATCGCTCCCACAATCACCGTCCAATATAGTGGCGCTCTAAAGCTTATAACCTAATTGGATTTCCAAATGCGAGGGGCAACAAATATAGTTAATCCGAGTTAGTAAGATTTAAAGAATACGATAGAACTTGACTGTGATAAAGTACTGCTAGGACGATGAATAAGTAAAGAAAGATGGTCTGAGGACGGATGGCATTTCATCGTAACATTTAGAAAATACCCAAGTTAAGGTAGTATACTTGTTATTTTTTCAATTACAGGTAATGAATTGTCTTATCTAGGGCGAAGTAAGATGCGGGTACGAAGTTCGAATAAACAAATAATAAATTTTTTACACCCTGGGATTAATGCAATAAAACGTTTACAGGAGAAAAATTAACTTGCTAGTAAAGTTTTTTGTTGCTGGAACATTACTAGAGACACTACTCAGTAAAGTGTCCAGTAACAGTAACATCAAGAACAAACCCTTTGGTCACAGTAAACTGTCATATTTTAAATACCCTGGTAGCACCTTCTGTAATAGTAAAATAAATTTTTAATGATCTAATATCACTACAGTAAGAGTACTTTCTAGTTATTACTGTTCTTTCATATTCCAGAATTTTTGATCAAGTAAAGTGTCCAGTAATAGTAACATCAAATTAGTTAATACACAGTTTCAGTCATAATCATTTAGTAAAGTAGACAATTGTTTCTGGTTTACACTTATATAGGATATAAATTTTCCCCTTTTTTTCTATGAACAAGAGAGAAATACGCAGTAAAATAATAAATACAACAGGGTAAATTGTATGCATAAAGTATAAAAAAATTTACTAGAACACAGCTTCAACAATTAACTTTATAAGTAGTAGCCTCAAGGTACAAAACATATGTGATCTGAACAAAGCAAAATGACAACTTTGAGAGTCACAAAAAAAAAATTCACCATTATATAAAAAAACTAGCAAGAATATATGATTTTAGAGCTAGGAAAATGAAAATTAAATACCTGGACATTGTTGGCCCATAAAGATGAGCTTTAGAAAACTCTTGATTTGGAAATTGAACATCATAAAATCATGAGTTATAAAATAATGATTTTGAGATTTTAGCATTTACTACAGTCCTTCCTGTCCAATATTTGATATAGTGTAGGGAAACAACTGTTCTACAAATAGAGTAATCACTAAGACTATTAACCTAACCAAAGGCATAAATCTTTGCTTATGTAAGGAATATTGAACTGTAGGATTAAGATAGATTATCAAGAATTAAAAACTAGTTTTTAAAAATTCTAGTATGATTTTTTGGTAGAATCTGTAACTATATGTAAAAAGAAATGTAAATGCAACAGTTTATGTATTGTAACAAATCCTACTAGGCAAACAGCAACTGATTTTTTTTTCTTTGAGGATGTATACAAACAAGTTTCTGGTATGTATTTACTGTCACAATATAGGAGCACACTCCTTATCTTTAGTCCTTTATACAAAAAAGATCCTTCTAACAATATCCACATCTTTGATGTCTATACCATTTTATTATTCCACAAAAATTTTTTTCTGCCATTCTCAAACTGACATCTCCAATAAATGCCTGATGGAGTAACCTCATAATTCAATATCTGGTCGATCTATGCTCAAAATTTGTTAATGAAAACATCTCACTCTTCTCTATTTTCACTGATTACCCTGCTACTGTGCAGAGTATTATTTTTATTCCAGATAAGCTCCCTTTTTGCATACATTCATATAAATACACTCTAATTATACCATTTTGTTTATTTTCTGCAATTGCATTAGTTTTGCACTTTGCTTTCCCATTCTTTTTATATTTTTGTACATATGCATATGTACCAAATAACTTTATCATCTTAAGCTTTGAAAACCAGCTTTGATCTCAGTTAGATAGTATTCATTTCAATGACAAATGGAACTTGAAGTAAGAACTTTTGCCTTAGCCACATAAAAAATTGAAATGATGTAATATAGTGTACCTTAAAATGAATCTTGAAAAATATTTTGCCGCAATGTAATTACTTATTTTAAACAGATTTGAACACTTTAAATAAAAAGATACATATATATATATGTAGTCATTAAGTCATTCATACAGTGTTACTTGTCTTTGGTGTACGAAGTTATTACAGGCATTTTTAAAAGGATAGTTTTTCACAAGTTTCTCAACTTACAAAAAAAATAATGCAAAATGCTGTTGCAGTAGCTAATTGAAGCAGCCAGAGTGAATTAAGGCTAGATTTAACATTTTCTAGTTTTGTCAGGATTTCTATGTTACTACTGTTACAGTTCAAATTTTGACCCATGCTCTGTTATCCATGACTCATGATTCATATAACCCGTTACCAGTTCATGATTAACTCTGATCCATTTATACAGCTCTAACTCTAATTACAACTATGAATTAAATCTCTGTGATTCCACTGTATAATTTTTCTCCACAGTTCTCAGTTTATTTATCTAATTGAAACGCCATATTTTATGCAGAATATCCTATGTTGGAGATAAATTTTTTTTGGTCAACCTGGAATGTTTGAAGAGGATGTGCAGTTACATCTGTATGGTTGTACAACTCTAAATATGTTTTGAGTCTTATCACTTTACTCCTTCTCTACTTCTTCTATAGAAGTATACTCCTTTGGTGCCATGCTCCTACAGCCTATGATAAGTAGCAATCCTATTCTAATTATTACAGTATTTCATGCATTCTTGTCCCTTTCTTTGTTTGCCTTTGCCTCACACTGTGATCCAGTAATGCAATGCATTTTATACTTTTATCCTTTTCTGAACTTCTTTCCAAGTTTATGGTTGTAATAAAAGTAGTATAAATGGGAAGGTACCATGATGTTACTGTTGGAGCACTAAAATGAAATAATGAAGAAAAGGACAAATATATTATCAGCAAGAGTATAGACTGACAACTACAGTAGCTCAGTAATGGCACCAGGAAAACCAGCATGCTGCACATATTGTGATATTATGGAAGAGTAAGAAAGAAAAATGAGCTCTAAAGTATTTTATGCAGGTTGCATGAGGATAACCTCAGGGACTCATAAAATTCATTTGAAAAATATTTGTGAATTTAGAAGTTACCTCAATGTGGTTACAAAACAGGATTTTGTACATTACAATTTGTATTTGGGGTAACATATAGAATGCAATATTTGTCCATTATAATTGGTGTAATATGAAGAATAATGGAAAGTGGGACATGTGTAAGAGGTATTTGTCATAACTCCTTAATCTAGTGAGTACTACCAAGACTGAAACGGAAAATACATCAAGAGTATAAATGGTAGTATAATAAGGAAGTACCATCATGTGTTGTTGAGACTGAATCTCAGCAACACATCCAGTAAAAGATATTCAAATACAAATAGTTATCAGCAAGCAATCTTCAAATAGAAAACACGGTGTACAAATCAATTCCTAACAGTACTAGAGCAGTAACCTTGATATTTATGATAAACTGATATCAATGCATAGAGTGTACAAGAACTGCTTTTATTGTAAAGGATTATAAATAGTAGCAACTTAATTTTTTTTTGGTTGAGTTTGCAAAAATTATCATAAATAGCATGCATGCGTTTATTCAATGTCTTGGCCATAACATTGAACTTTCAAAGTATTAATTACAGTTTGCAATTAATGCATGCTTTGGGGAATATTTAAAAAAAAGTGCAGCTGTGCAATATTTAATAAAACTTGTGTTAAGAGCAATGAGAAATAAATAAATTTAAAAAAATCACTGCATTAAAACGAGAGGCATAAAATGAGGTAAGTGTCCTTCAAATTTCAAAAAACTCATAAGACTTATTATAGTTATAAAATAAAGAGCATATTAAGTATACAACACAATTGTATTTTTTCTTCTACCAAGTCTTAGTTATCATAAAAAGTGGTGCTGAATGAAGCATTTCAACACTTTTTTGCCAAAATGTTAGAAATTATCTCCTGAGGGTATTAATTCTATTCTGTAGCTGTGATACATTTTTCTTGATACTATGTTAAAGTTTTACTTTTGATTGTGGTAACAATTTTACTAAATGATTATTGCTGTGCTGATGAAGTTACCTCACTTCTATCAATGTAATTTAATGTAATAATATCCACATTCTGTCACAGATTTTTTGTGTTTCTGTTGTGTATTACACTTTGAACAAAAAATCTAACACAGTACTAGTGCACTTATAACATTTCCTTCCATTGGCAAAAAAATCTGTAGTAGTTTTTCTATGTAGAGTACATCAAAAAAGTTTTCTGCAAAGGATGCCTCTTAGGAACTATTTCATTTTGATGAAATAACTCTTGATTATAAAAAATTAATTTTCTTCAAGAATAGTGGCCAAGATGATGCCTGCATATTTTCCTTCAAAGATATCAAGCATGATTTATTTATATTTAGGCGTTACTAAAAAAAGATTTAGTTAAAGGTGTGCTCAATGCTATAGAAGTATCACACAATGTAATTATTATGTATTAAATAAATGGAAAGCAAAGAAGAGAAAAAAGATATGAAACAAATAAGTTAGTAAAACCATATTAAAAAAAAATAGACTACACCAACAACAGTTTTTTAATCTACCAAAAAGATTGGCAAGACAACATGTCTTGTCATAATTGTAGTGAGTGGTAGAAAAGTTGGGATGTAAAAAATTCCATGCGAGCCACATGAAAATATCTTCAAAGGCTGTATGAAAACTTTCCAAATTTTCAAATGTTTGTCACAAAAGCTAATACAAATGACAATGATTTTGCAAGAATACGTTATATTCAGGGTAACGTAGATTAATCGGAAATGGAACAAAACAAAAGGGATTAGAAAAGTGTATCCCGAGAAGTTGACATGAACAAGATGTTTGTCTTCAACTTGAATTTTAGTTTTACAGTATTTTTTCATGCATCTTATACAGCCTGGTCTTATAAATATTTCTTTTCTCTTTGTTTATTCAGTGTATATTGTTTGATCACAGTCAAAAATTGTTGCTTTTGGACTCACTAATTACAATACTTGCCTTCAAACTACTTTTGCAGATATATATGGAACATTACGCATAACAATAATGATCCAAGCATTAATTTGTATGATATAATCCAAACTCTTCTTAAAAAATTGTCTGTGCTTGAGTAGCACCAACAAAAGTAACTTTGTATGTAAGAAAGCCTCTTTGTCTCTATTTTTATCCCATGTGCTCTATGTTGAGTACAGGCCTAACATGTTACCAAAAAACTTGAAAACTGAATGAAAATTTTGGCTTTACTCTCCTGAAGCAAAACTTAAGCAACGTGCATGATCCAAATCAGTATGTAAAATAAGACAGGAATTTAGAACTTCATAAATATGAAAAAATAGTTTACGATCTTGATAAAAAGTTTATTCATGTGTAAATTATTTTTTAAATTCATAGTTAGTATACTGAAGTTCATTGCCCAATGACTGCTAGAAAAGAATAAAAAGGATCTGACTTCTAAATATGATAAACTAAACTTTACAGTCTTTTTGAAATCTTTACTTTCACTGGAAGCACTCATATTCAGCTCCACTTACAGTTATCTGTTGTTGCAAAACAATTATGATATTGAGTCAGAATTCAAGGTTTCTTTTATGCTCTTGAAACAAATTTTATGATATTCATTTAAAAATGTACTTGCACCTTTTAAAGCATATATTTTCCTTTTTGTGGTAGCATTTGGAAATTTTTACGAGTAAATGGCCAAGTTTTGAAAGCTATCATGGCATTGACAGGAAAGTGAGCATAACTATTCTCCAGTCTGAATATGGTGTGATAAAGAAAAGAAATTCCAACTGTATTGTTTATTTTATTATGATAGCATAAATGCTGGGGAAGAGATTAATGCAAGGTTTTTGTTAATTGTATCCATACCATCACACATTGTAATATGTTTACAGCAAAGCAGATTACTAGCTTGTCGGGACGTACAACAAATCAGGCAAAAATGTAAGAGAGTAACAACTCAATTATACATTATATCTCAACCTGTATTGTGAGAAGTGATTACACTTCTCAAACACGACATTACTAATTTTTGACCTATTGTATGACTAACCGCTTATTGAGAATGTGACTAGCATAAAAATAATGTTCTTAATAGGAATATCTGCAGCTAAAAGAGAAAAAAGGAATTAACTTACAATATAAATTAATTCCTGACATAGATTCTAAGTTTTTTATACTGCATCGGAGATGTGGTTGCATTCATGGCATGAAAACGAAGATAATTTGGTCTAATTTATTTTATTGCTGTGCATTAAAAATTAATCAGCAGTTCATTGATTTGGCACATTGCAGGAGAGTTATAAATGCAAATAAAAAATATAGGCTGGCTATCTTAAAAATGATGATAATCAAAATTGGTTCATTACCACTTGTTTGTTAAATTACATGCGCTTATCAAATATAAAAACTATAATCATAGAGTACATATTCCAAATGTAAGAAAAAGTTTTAATGTTAATTTGCATTAATGTGTAAATTCAGAGCTCATCGCTGTTACTATCTCAAGAATTGCTATCATGACACATTAAAATAATATGGTACAGAAAGCCTTGCTTGAACAAAGCTTTTACCAGTGACTCTTTCAGGTCAAAATTTATTTTGATGGGAATGTCAGATATGTACTTATGTTCTTCAATCAGCATAAAATGACAGTATTGATTTTTTACATTTTTATATGAAAAATATTTAGCATGTTTTTGCTTTTTATATTGAACAAACTTACAGATATAAAATTTTAACCGCAAGTTGAACTGCAAAAAAGAATATATTTAAATAAATAATCTCTAAAAATACCTTTTTTTAATTCTCACACAATTACAGATCTTAACCTTAAGTTCTCAATTAATAACAATCTTTGAAAAAGATGTTTCGAGCCTAGTTAAGATTCAAATTTACCATTATTTGTTCTCAGCTTTCTTTGCAAAATGAGTTCTTTTCTTTTTTCAAAGATAACACAAATTCTATTCAAACAGAAAATCTGCACAGCACTTATCAATATGTCAGTTGTTAGTAACTTGATGGCTTCACAACAAATTTTCATTAAAGGATGATTGCAGTGCTGATGGACAATGTATTAGACATCAATATTCTGATGTGAAAAAATGTGGCAGTGCCATATCTTTTCATGTTTTTCCCAGGCTCTTGAGCATATAAAAAAACAACTGTGGACAAGGTGGGCTCCACAAAAACCTGCTTGGGACTGTTAAATGCCAAACTGGAAATATTCTGCAAATTGTAGCCCCATGACTACTTTTGCTGATTAAACTGGATAATCTTTCCTGGAGTGTTATTCTTAATGTATACATTTCCAAAGTACTTGATATTACTTGTATTGGACAATGAGCTGGATATTTAATAGGTAATGCAGTAACTGGATTGTTTCTGATTTTTCTTTCAGCGACTTTATTGTACATAGAGATGTGATTAAATTGTAAAATCCTCACATTTCCAGTATATCCTCTCTGTTAACTTTTGTTGCGTTCCATTTGTTATGAATGAAACTGGTAATTTTGTTACAAATGCTCAAGCATCCATTATTGAAGTTGTGCAGATGCAATTGGCACTTTACTTTTTGCTTCATGGAGGAAAAACGATACTTCTGTTTCGTTTCGTGTGCTCATTATTTCTCAGTTGGAGTAAAGACGATATTTTAGCTTCGTTTCATGTGCTCATCATTTCTAAGTTGGAGTAAAGACGATATTTTAGCTTCGTTTCATGTGCTCATAAATTTTCAGTTAGATCAATTCTTACTTTTGATTTCGTTGAATGCTCATATGGTGACACTAAAATTCGCCACGAATAGTATCCCTACATGATAAAATGAAAATAGTATTCATTTAGGTGACATCGTAATTTGAAGATTTTACCGAATAGGGGAGAATCGGCAGAATTGGAATGAAGTGCAACTTAATCGCCATAAATATTTTGAATTGGAACGTTCAAACGTAATAAATAAGAAAATAACAGAAAATGACCGATAATTTCGAAGTATTTTTAGCAAGTAAGATGATTGTTCATGAATAATAACAATTGAAGAATTGTATCCTTCAAGACCACCATTTGAAATTACAATTTTTCGTATCGATTTATTCCGAAAGGTTATAAATTAGCTCATATATTACAGTTGTACTTATTAGTGATGACAAATGTAGAATTTTTCAGTGTCAGAATTATTTCTTTTCGAGTAAATTACTTGATGTCTTCTGGTTGTTCACATTCTTACAATTTCGACTGTTCTGCATCTCCACATACTGCAACTTATTGGCACGGGCATTTTCAGATATATTAATATTCTGTAGTCTCCAAATTGTTCTTCATATTTCCATTCATTTCCGAATTGCAATTGTGTTGCTAATAGTGAAATTATATCTGAGATGACTTGTATTTGCAAATGGCACCAAGCCCTTACATGTCATATTGAGCGCAGATCGAGCGAATCTGTTGATTTGTCCTCCTTGTGTCTGCTAGAGCGTAGATTATGGGGGCTCTTTGGTTTAAATTATGATGGAGTCAGCGACTGCATGAAGCTTCGCAAGCGCTTTTTTAACGCATTTCCTGATATAGCTACAGTATTAGTAATGCCTGTGAATCAAGAAGCTAACGTGTATAGGCGAACGACGTTGCTAAAAAAGCTTCTTGATTCGTTGCATCATGAATTTGGACTGAGTGATATTCCATTAGAAGTATTAACTGCACTTGGTGTTCGAAGAGTCGTTGATAAGAATCGAGACAGTTTCGTTATACATACTATAAAAAATGAAGTAATATATGGATAGAGAGCTGTTGGTCGGAATTAAATGAATTTATCAAATGTAGTGACGATGGAAATCGATAAAATATGAGACCTTGGTCCATTGACTGATAGCAGCGCTTACATTTGTACTGGAAGGTGCCACAAATAGATAATTCGGTATAGACACTTTCTTAATAAAATATCATACATGACTCTTTTTGTTTTTTTCATCTTATGGTTCATTCACGATAATGTTGTAGATATCACTGCCTTTTTTGTTTTCAGAAATATCTATTAATGGTTTTATACTCCATGATATTTCATCAACGTAATGGGGTATTCGTTGCAAGAAAACGTAAGTTTCAATGCTTGGAGTTGTAGCAAAATAATATTTCCGTTATTTCAAGTATATTTTCCGTTTATTTTTAAAGCCGCCATTTGTTGGTTAATTGCATAGATCTCCCACTTGAATCTATCGGATATTTGAATTTTATGGCAGGATTTTTGTTCTTTTAATCCTATTGACGATAATTGCGATTAGAGTCAGTGACGTATGCCGAAGATATAAAATTATAAGAAACATATCAACGAGACACGTGGTATTTCTTTAGCCCACATGGTAGTTTTGAAAATAATTCTATTGTAGTTTAAGCAAGTCATGACAGTAATATTACATAAACAGCATATAGATTTTTCATGTTGAATAAAATGTGCAAGGCATGCTATTCAAGCTTTTTTGAATATATCGGAAAATGAATTTGTGACATTTGGAAAGGGACTGCAATTGTTTAGCAAGCGCATCTTGATTCTTTAAGGAAAGATGTTAGAAATTTCAACAGTGGAGCGGACTCACAATATAAATAATCTACACCTGGAAACAGAACTTAAAGCATTATAGTTAGACAAATTTGATGATGGGCCTAATGATTATAGAGATGGAAACAAAAATGATACCAGTTAAGATTAAGGTAATGCACTTGGGCCCAAAGACTAAAAATGCCTTCAGATTTCAAAAAGTGTCCACAAGAAGTTTGAAAAATGCTAATGAAAGCCAGAAGCTATCAATGATAAAAGTAAAAAGTGAAATACATTGAGTGCTTCATATTTTATCATGGTTTTTTTACTGTTCCATGCAAAGTAAATGTATATTGATAAATGCTACGGCGTTGCAGCGTAGTCAAAACATTCTTATTGTTATGTTTTGGAAAAAACCACCTACTCTCTGAACAATACCATTTTAAGAACAATAATATTGTTTTGCTAGAAATGTTGAATTTTTAGTGTCCCAAGACAGTCAGCAAACTGTAGAGAGATGTAAAGTAAAACGGCTAAATCAAGAATAGCTTTGCAAGAATATGTTGCACTTCTCAGATTGTAGTTGATTTAATTGATCAAATGAAAAGTTAGAGTTGATGTGGAATTCCTATCATCATCATGTAACTAGAAAAAATTTCAGTACCTATGAAGTTAATCCTTTATATTAAACTCCACATTTCATTATTACTCACCGTTAAAATGGTTCTAGCTCACTATCAAAAACAGTTTATTTGCTTCAATGTTTTTATAATTATGATAAATACAGATTATGTGCTGCGTTTTACATTCCATTGCAGTGGTGTTATTTATACTAATTCTCATGACCGTGACATAGGCAGTGGAAAACTAAAAGTCCTAAGCTTTGCTATCACCTTCAGTGCAAAGTCTCGGGTGGTTTTCATAAAATATTACTATCTGTATCACTTGTGAAGCAAGATTCTAGTGATTGATACTTCTGAAAATGATAGTTGCCATTCATATACAAAAAACTTTCTTTGCAGCTTTTCAAGCCAACTTTTTTAATGAGTTATATAAAACATAAAGCAGTCATTGATTCTGATACATTGCAATTTTTATAAATAATATGGAGGGCATTTCTATTACCCCGACAATTTTTATCGAAAGTACTTTAATTTTAATTATTGGTAACTTTATTTGAATAGTTAACATTCAGATAAAGCGATTGACTTCTGGAAATCATGAAACTTGAAGTATTCAAATAATAGTCCATAGGAGTTCTATCAGGTAGTAGACAATAGAATAGAGATTCATAACGATATAAATGCTACAGTAAAACCTTGTAAATTGGACAATTGTATTGCCAATATAGTCAGTACGTTTGGCAGGTAATAAGACAATGGCTTTTCTTCAAAATCGTTTTTATTGCTTAACTGAGGTGTCCATCTCCTTAAGACGGACATTTGGGCAATTGATGATAATTTGTCCGACTTGGGGGATATATTTGATCTGTCTATACAAATATGAACATTAGACAGTTGATATAGGGAAATAATATTATAAAAGAGTGGACAATTTTGAACCATGTGCATAAATCTGTTTCTGCTATTGGTTGGGCCAAAGTCCGCTATGAAAAAGACAGTACTAATTGGTATATTATGAAAAATGCCTACCTCCACCAGTTAATGTGGGACGAGTGTTTTAAAACGAAGAAAATTCAATCCAACACAGAATTAATTAAAAATTTCCAAGTCCAAGTCGTGACTTATCAATATAGATAGTTGTTACTTATATTTGCAAAGGTTTCCATGAAAGAACCTCAGAAAGATATGACAACGTAGAACGAGTAGTCCCATCTTATATTATTTTCAACTTGAAATGCCACCGCATCAGATTATAATGTTGCCTTACTTAGAAAGATAACACTGAATTTTAGTTTCATATTATTCGAATTAGTACTATACTCTACGACGCGAGTCCCTCGACCTTCCAGCCCCATATGCTGCCCATTGACTTGGCAATGATACGAACGTCCACATGCATTGCACCAATAGCAACAGCACAATGGGTATCCCTGTACCAATTAATTCGGTTATCGTTAGTCCATCTAAACCTTTTAATCTTCCACAACACAGCAAGAGCAACAACTGTACAAAAATCGCTAAAAAATGTCCAAATGTGTTCCTACACAACGATACGATAGATATGGTTGATGATTCAATTCTCTCTTGAAATACTGAAGATTGCGTGAACTGCTGATTACGTATCGACGGACTGAGAGAAATTTCCTGAGAATATGAAGAATTTTCAGCTAAACTTCCTTTTTTTCCGGGTTGGTCCCTATTCGAGAGCTTATTCGAGGCAGACAGTTGTACCGCACTTAAAATAATTAATGAGGATGACGTGAATAATATGTAACACCATGTTAAAGCGATTAATGCAGCAATAACGGGCTGACCGGGGTATGCTACGGAGTCAGCAACTACCATACCTACCCATACACTTCCAATAAGCAAACTGGTCCCACAGAGAAAGGATATATAATTTCCAAAAAGTGATGATCGATCCAATACACATGCCGGAACAAATTTTGAAAAAAACGTCTGTGCAACAAGTAACGTCTTTCGCGCTATACTGTTATGTGCATAAGTCTTATAACCAACCCAAAGAACAAGTAATGGCAAAATGGCCCAGAAAATTGTGCGAAGAAAGGGCTGCATAAACCCGAATAGGGGGGCTAGGCCCCCATTTGAGGATAATTTAGCATATGTATGCACCCAACGGTCTACATAAGGGATGAAAAAGTAAGTCCACCAATTCCAAGGTTTCGCCGTTCCAAAAGTATAGTGTAGAACCTGATTTTTTCAAATAATATAAATATTTCTATAAAGTAATTAAATCATTACAGACTAAAAAGCATATCATAGTGAATGATTTTTATTACGTCATACGTAATTTTCAAACATAATGAAAAAAATAAGATTCAAAACTACCCATTAAGTATTTTTCCATGATGGCATTAAAAATATTGCGAAGTATTTAATCACATGTTGTTTCACTAAAATAAATTTAACTTCTATAACTTTAGCATCGAATCAAGAAAAAAATATAAAATTAATCACATCGAAACACGAGAATACTTGTTAAGAATGATAATAAATTAACCTTGACATCTTTTCGTAATGTCCAATCATTATATATTGAGCCAAGCTGTTGCTGAGTAACCTGAACAGGCCCATTAACAAATAAGAGTGGCCAATCTCCATTATAACGGGATGGTAACCGCCAACACAAGGCCGAAGTGTTAGAAACATTAACGCCATCGATGGGTTCAAATAGGGGACAATCTGGAAAATTACTAAAATTAAAAGGGAAGAGGTTACAACATTTTAAAAAATCAGTTCAATCCAGTTTACTCCAGTTAAAATATAGAGAAATATTCATGAATTATATCTTATAATTGAACTGAACGGTTGGCAGTAAACTTCCCCTGCAACAAGCAATTTCAAATTTTCACTTGTAAGGACTGAATGGAAAATTCATATCGTGCCAAGTTCAGTTTCAGATATAATTATCTAATTTGGTGGTCCCGATAGGTTCATTCTATCCAACATATTCTACTGTTTAAGTTTTATTTCACAAAACACTTGTCAATTCAAAATAATATGATTATTAGATTAAAATCCACTGACAGCATTTAATTGTTCTATTTCATATGGCAAATCAAATCGAACAGAATTTCTGAGTAATTTAATAGACAATTCATCATATCGCTTGAGTAGAACATTATTTTGTTCCATTGCATCCTTTTTAAACCGCCTTCCTCTAAATATAACACAATTCAGTTGAAAATGGAAATTATGATGGAACTCTTCAAGCGCACTCACTCAGGCGTTACATGATGTTATAGCAGTACAGCTGATATTCCATAAACTGATATCGTCGGTTACTCCAAAAGTTATAAGTTGATTGAATATATCGGACTAGAGATATCAATGTACACTAGCTAATGGTGTCAGTGGATCGGTAATGCTATCAAATAATAGCCATTTAGTAAATTATCGATTTATGGAATAGCATCTAAATATACTGTAGTACATATTCATTAAACATTGAAGTTTTAGTCTGTGCTATACTAAAAAATGTGCACTGTTTCAAACAAAAAAAGACCTGTAAAAACTGTTCAGAAACCCCTGGTCTCCTCCAGTATAGCTCGGTAACGACCCGAATTTCGATTCCATATCCGAATAGAGCTCCGCATTGGGGTGAACTACTAACACACCTACAATCATTTCCAAACTTTGTGTCAAAAACGCTTTTAGCAATCTTGTTAACTATGGATTTACGCAGCGTATAGTACCATTAAGACTAAATAGAAAGAAACTATATATAAGAAATGGCCCTAAATAGGAACAAACCCTAATTTAAGGAGACAGTGTCAGCAACATAAAAATTCTCGGGAAAACTTTTGAATTAACATCCTTTTTGATTTTAATATTTCTACTCATAAAAGCTCAAAGTCACCCAAGAATCAGCATCAATAGAGCTAATAATAAAATATGCCCAAAATAGTGTTAGTAACTCTAATTTATTTTGACATGAATTAAATTAGTAACGTTAAATACAGAAATGAGTACACATATATGTAAACAATAAAAATACGAATTGCACAGAAATAATGCACTCTTTTTGCATTATTGAAAAATATTCTAATCTAGCATTAGTAAACTTCGGATAAAACGAAATTTACTTGAAATGAATTTTTACCGGCAACGAAAAAATAAAAGAGTAATACTGTGTCCAACTTCAGCTAAAAGTTTTCGGAAATAACGAATAAGTTCATTTGTTCTGTCAAATTGGTTATATCCAAAGTTTATTGCAGGCCTTATAAATCTCAGTTTTAGATATAAACTGTCATAGCTGCTCGAAATGTTATATCATGAAAAAAAGATTTCAGTTTAAGTGAATAGAAATCCAGTTTCGGTTATTAATTAATTTAGTTGGGCATTTTATCGCAAAAAAGAAGCGAGTTAAAATATCCCTATCCTAATTGAGCCACTTTTTCTTAAAATCATTACTAAAAAATCACTTCAAAATTTAGTATGAGTTTTGTTGTGTCAAAGCTTATAGTAACTAAAACAACTTAAGTCGAGTAAACTAATTTTCGCAGCATTTGGAGTGACAGTCCAAATTAGATTTTTCGACTTATTGAAAAAATCATACAAGTAAATACTCGCCTCATGCAATAAACATATTTCATAATACCTATGGAAATCAACTTTATGATTCAATGCGGACATTGGTCAAGCTCATAGCAAGGGTAATTCTAAATCGATACCAAAAAAGACAATTGATTGGATCGGTACAAGTTGCGCTACAGCTTTAAATCTTAGGCCAACGATACAATCTCCAACAGCTTGTATAAAACGTTTAGTGACAACTTGACAAATCAAAAATATTACAAATTTTCTTGGCCAATGATAGCAAACCAAAAATACTCAAGCACCGAATTATATCTCAACTTGTACTAACTCAATCGAATTCATCCTTTCACTAAAGATATTATATTTTTGTCTACTATTGGTCAGAGCCAAGTTCGCAATGGATAGTAAATATCATCATTTGCCTACAGAACCCCTACTGAATGAAGTGTAAAAGTTCAACAACTAAAAAAAATCATATTTTTAATTCTTTTCGGTTGAAAATTATGTTTTTACCCAGTAATCCTGATTTGGAGGATAGGTTTCACACATATTATTGGTATTTGCTAAAAAGATTCATAAAATACTTAATTTCCAATTTTTTGTTTGGACACATTTTTACTGTAAATATCATGATAGATCTCGCGAATACAAAAAAATTATATTTCTATGAACCGGTTAATAATTAAATAGTGTGTGATGAAACTAAACTGATTAAACTCTCTTCCGTCTATCCGAGTTTTAACTGGACTGAAGTATATTATTCAAGAAACAAGGAACATTATTTAAAAAATATATAAAATGAAAATGTACAAATCATATAGAGGGTAGCAAGGGAAGTGCAATAAGGAGGCTTAAAAAAAGCAAAGGCTGATGTAGCGAATTTTATGAAAAACAACTAACGAGTCTTAAACCAAAAGAAATTTTTCTGTTTGGGCTACATTTTAATAGGTAATCAACAATGGTATCTAAAATTATTCCACAATCAAAAATATTCATCCTGTTAAATCAGATTTGATAATATTGAACTCGAAAGATTTTAACTTAAATCAGAACAACCGTTTGATTATTTTTCTGTTAACATAGAAACCCCTCCAATTTGGTCACATAAAAAACATTGTCAGTATTCTAACATACCGCTATTCAGCAATTCTCCATGTCGCATTACCGCACAAAAAGGTGCACATCCAAATAGTTCATCGATATTGTGCAAAATCTGAAAAAGAGGTTAATTACTGATAATAAGGTTTACATATTTTGTGAAAATTTTGAATTACAAAAACCTATTTGGTAGATTTTTATGAAAAGGGCAAATAAAATAATATAAGATAAAGACAAATAACTATGTATATGAACGGCATATAATTTCAATTCTGGAAATGACATATATTTTTTAGTAAACGCCAAATACACCAATAACTTAACTAATCGAAGTATCTCAATTCACTGCTATGAAGATTGAGGTGATTGCGAGTATAATTGAAAAAATTTCAATGAAAATTAAAATGAAATTATTCGGAACTTTGTACGCAAGAAATGGGAGAATATAGAATCGAACTAAAATACCACTTAACACAGAACGAGTATGAAACCATAAAATGCTTAAATTCACCTCAAATCAGTTTTTTCTTGACATTGTCATATAGAAACTGAATGAACGTCAAAATTTCAATGAAATTCTAGAATTGTACTGAAATATTACAATCATATCATCAAATTCTTTAAGTACTGAAACATTGATTTGTGGCACATAGATGTGAACATTAATGGTATGACATACAAAAGAAACGGAGGACATCATTTTTATCATGAGGTTTAAATTCAAAAACTTTATGCATCAATTTTAGTCGCACAAAAATTAAGATTATTCATTCTCTTGGTAATATCTCTGTGATTATATAAATTTTACTTTTCCTGCTAGAAAATTTAGTTTAATTTTAACGTTCAATTGTACTTTGCATAGTTAAATAATCTCACCAGGATATCGCTATCAAGGAAAATAATCCGATCGTATTCGATCATTTTGAAAATAGTCAACTTTGTGTAGACATAAATCAACCTTGATTGAAAGCCTTGGTTCGGATTTGCCGTGACAGATACTGGATATATTCTAGGATGAAATGGAAAATAAGTCATGCGCTCTCAGCAAATTAGGTTTTCGCGGAAGACCGACTCACTTCCAACCATCTTTTTCCAGAATCATTAGAGTGCGACTAGAAACATCGGGTGTAACCAAAACAACCATATCCCCGAGACTCTCGTGATCGAGAAGACTTCTGCCCAAAGCACGAGTTCCAGCAACGAAATCATTGTATAATAATGTAACATAAGCTTGTTTCATTACTTTTTCAATAAACTTCTGTACAAAGCAATGATTAAGGCAAAAAAATATCCGAAAACAAAGATTCAATGTTCAATATAAGGTAATACTAATCGTATCAATTCCGATTTAAAGTGATTGTACCTTTAAATTATAAACTGACTTGAAATCTCAGAATTATTTCCCCGTACCAAATTCTTAGTACTCCTTAAATATATTCTTAAACTTTCAAGCTAGGTAGGCATTTTATTTTAATTTTTTCTAGTTCTACAGAAATATTGAAAACATAACACAGTAATAAACATGATCAGAGAAGAATGCATGACATTGTACAGAGACCCAATGAACAAGGTGAATCTGTTAGAGAGATGTATGAAGTCTTGGACTTCAGCAAGCAAACCTTGGATCGGTGATGATAGGAAGAGTTTAGGCCTGCATTACCGACAAGAAGACCTGTAAAATATGATAAGGATGGAATGGCACCTCTGGCAAACAATTTCTCAAGGGATAACTGTCAAGATTTCTGTTGGTTACTGCTCCAATTCCCATTCCAGATATAACCCGTGACCTGTTCCCGTGATTCGCATCTGTTTACATTTTTCTTTACAACTCTATGGTTTCAGCTTAGTTCATATTGGGAATGCAATAGTCAAAACGCAAGAAGAAACAGACATGAATTAGCACATGTATGTTGCATTTGGTAATTTGCGTTGATAGAAGTGAGGATATTCTATTAACACAACAAAAAATACATGCAAGCTGATTATTCAGAATGTGTGACTCTCCTTAAGCTTCTATTTGAGTGACTCTCCTCAAATCTTGATATTCTACAAATCCTCTTGAATTGTATAATTGTACAAATCTTCCTGAATTGTACCACAGCTACAAACGGAATGAGTACTCTAGGAAGTTAATTCCTAACAGTTCATCTTTGCAATTCTTCTGATCCATATGGAAAATTCAGAGGTTGTGTAATTGCATTTTTGTAAATACATATTCCCAAACTCTGTTCTGATGTTTTCCAAATTCATTATATACATTTTTTATACTTCTCCCAGAAGTATGCTTTCCTCAGAGGTATGCTCCCATAGCACGCAATAAATAGTGTCCACATTCAATAAAATAATCTTGTTTTCTCATCTTATCTTTTCTTTCTTTGTGAATCGCCCTGCTCTGTGATCCCGATCACAATGCATTGTATATTTTTAACTCTTTTCTGCTTTTTCTTATCAATAACACAAATGCCACAATTGACCAGGTTTGCACTCATTTAAATGAAAAACATGATATAGCATGAAGCAGGATGACAATTTTGCACGTGTAAGAAGGGTGCTGCAATACACTAAAAATCCACGTAATCATACAGAAAATGCAAATATGAAAAGTCAACAACTTCAAAGAAAGGTCAAAGAATCATGATGGAACAATTTATGTGCTCAATGAGGCAGCCTTCATAATGAATCATGTGCTGCTTAGAGGATAGGCTTCTCAGAGAAGACACAACTTGGATCAGAGACTGGGTATACATAGGCAGTGCTACTCATTTCTTCTCTGCATACACAACAACTTTGCTCATCTAATAGTCAAATGGCATCTTATGGAAGGAACTATGATGGCAGTAAAGTCTTACAACATTCTTAGTGGTCTTGAACTGGATGATGATGATGATGATGTGACACTTATACTGAATAATGTAGTTAGTTATAAAGTACAAACAAGTTCTGAAACAAGAGTCACAGTATGATTGCCAAGCTGGCAAAGGAACAAAAATTCAACATCAACTATCTACCTCCATATACATTGGTTCTCAACAGTGGAATACTTATTCAACACAATCAGGTGGTATGTCAAGAGTCAGATGGCAAAGAATAAAGAGAAGCTGTATGCAAGTAATAGATATTAATATTGAAAGACTGATGCACATAGAAAAGACATTCACACATGCATTTGAGGAGATGTGTACCTCCTCTTCAGGCTGATAAGCAAGTCAGTCACATCAAGTGCAGTAGGCAGTCACCATCCTTTAACTGTTTGTAAAACTACTAGCACATCATAAGATGCAATGCACAAGCCATTGATGGTAAAAATGGAAGACTTGCATACAGAGAGTAAATGAAAAGACTGAAGATGTGCATCTTCACAGCAGTAAAGACTAGGGTGAGCAAGCTTTGTTTGGCCAATGCATGTCCACAATGCTCCAGGACTGCATGTAGAAGAGCACTCTCACTGCAAGCAAAGCATCTCTTCCAATGTTCTTTCACACTTTGAGACTTCTCAATGGCAATCAACAACTGCCTAACATGGACTAAGCATTTTTCAATCAGTGTTGTCAATAGCCAGTCTGGCCAGGAAAAAAATGTACAAGTATTAGAACCCAGCTCTGGTGGAGAATCTCAGGCAGCACTAGACCCTGCAGCTGGAAGGATACCAATGCATCAAACAACTTTCCTGCATGACCCAGATGCTTGTCATAATTTTCCAAGTGCAGGAGAACTTTGCTATCAGCATGTTGCTGACTTTGACAAGCAGAATGGCTAAATAATTTTGGCTCAAGACTAAATAACACTGGAAGGCAATGGGAACAAACTTCTTTATTGAGAATGAGTCCCACATTATCAAGAACATGATTTTTGTGCTCACACGAGTGAATACAGAAGAACCAAACTCTATAGCTGGTCTTATTATGAGGTATGCGCACTTCCATTTAGGTTGATTTCCTACCTCTCCAGGTTAGATGGTGTGGATGCAGTCCCTGTGCAATAAAACTTGAGCATTTATTGTATCTCTCCCTCTGTAGGTCAAGAAGCAGCCTCAAACATGTCTTTCTTTTCTTCATTTAATGTTGAAAGACTTAGAAGCATGCAACCAGCAGCAAGGTATCAGCAAAAAAGGTGAGAAAGCTCTTCATTTCTTCAGTCTTCTACCACAGAAGAGGATGCAGCAAATTGAAATTGCTTACACAGTACTTGCAGGTATGCACAAATACTTGAAAACTGGCATGGCACTTGAAGGATGCAATCTATGGAACTACTATTTTGACTATAAGCAAATCACATGTTCTGAACACAAAAATTTTAAGGATTTATGGTGACCAACAGACTGAGTACCAGTCTCATTGTCATGCATCTCATATGAGCAGCAGAAGAGGCAACAGAGAAATCAGTACAGCTGCATGTGCATCAAATATTTGAGTTGACCAATAGAGCAGCAGCACTTGATCCAGGCAGGAATCCTTTCCTTACTGTGGTGGTGCATGATGAGACTGTGATGCAGTTGCTGCAAAGCCAGAGTCTTGAGAATTTTGAGCATCAAAGTCATCAAGTAGGGTAAATGTCACTTCTACCATAAGGTAGGGTATGTTTACCAAAGTAAGGTAGCAAAGATGTTAATTGCTAAAATGCTGTTAATAGTGACAACTAACTATCAGGTTCAAACTGCCAAGACAAGTCATTTGAAAGTGTACAAGACTCACATTTGCCATGTGTTGGTTAACCTGTATATCATGATGAAGATCTACAATGCTCAAAGCTTTAAAAAGCTACAGTGCCAAATGCATATTAACTGCCAGAAGACCAACAAGAAGCTGGTGTCCAATCTCGAGGGAGAAGGAGGAGAGCACCCTTCTCATGCAATACAACTCTCAATCTGCAGCTGCTGGGAAAGGAAGTTCTGCAGTACTTACATCTGGCATAGACAAGAAGGTTGGATTGAGAGTGAAGTTGCTGGATCACATTGAGCTCCACAGTTCTAAATTAGCCTGCTGCTGTCACACTAGGATACAAGTTCTCATAGACTCTAGTCATTGAAATACGGTCCTGAGCACTGCCCGTTTGTCAAAACAATACATATGCACATAATATCTGGGATCGCAACATGTTAGTAGTTATCAACATTTTGTACCTCTTTCTGTGCTATGTCAGAGGCCAGTAGCAGCCTCAACCATTTAGAAGAGGCAATACAGTTAATAAAATGAATTAGCAGAGATGCAAGTAGAGAAAGTTTAATGAGATTACACTTGCTGTCTGTAACTGACAGCAGAGCTATTGAAAAAGCTGTATAATTTGTGCAAGTTTGAACCATCACTTCAGAGGTTTTTTATTCTGAAAAGAATAAAGATTATTTACGAGTGAAATGAATTTGGTGCAGATAATAATCAATGGAAAATTACCTTTGTAGTTTTGAAATTTGCATGAGTTTTTCAAGAAATGGAAGAGAATTCTTCCTATGCTTTGAGCATAAAGAAGTTGAAGTAATAATGGCAGGAATTTTTCATTGTTTGTCTGGTAGGTATCGTATAAAAGTGAGAATCTAGAATGATACTAAATTAATATATTGTTCTTTTTAGGTAATGACTGTAATTTTGCTTATTTATCCATTGTGATTGTTCTCATTTAAGAGCACTAGTATTTCTCAATTTCATAGAGCATATGCTGATGAAACTGAATAGTACATGCTAGAAAAGAATAAGCTTTCCAATTAAGACCAATGTAATTTGTAGCTTTTTCTGGTGTATTACAAAAATTATTTTAATATTCATTAAAAAATCATGGAACCTACTTCCACTTTTCTGCAATTATATTTTTTCAATGAAAAAGTTGAACATCATAACTTATACTGATACTATAAACATAACCTTTCTAAATGCTTTGTCAGAATGCTTACGAAAATCAATTTATCTTCTCGACATGAGTTTTTTTCATCACAATATTAAAACATTTTAAAGTTTGAAGAAAATTGCTGACACCAGGTGGAAGTCTATAGCTTTTTGAATGCAAATCTTGTCATTATTTATTGAAGAATGTATCAAGTTATGAAGCAAAGCAAAAATAGATGTACATGAAATAGAGCATACTGATCTGTTTAGAACAAAATTGCTTGAACTGCATGTCTACTCTTCCTCCCAAGTGCTTCATCTAATTTTAATTTAAACAGCAAAACTTTAGTTAGCACAAATTTGAGTATAGTGGACACCATATTACTTTATTAAAAATAGCAATTTTTCTGAGAAAAATCAGGACAAAATAATTTTAACATGGGCCGTCAAGGGATTGTACAGTTATGAAATTGTAATTATGAAATTCCAAATTTTGCCAGAATTTTTAAAGGATTTGTTGAAATTTTAGCAAGGCATTGCCTCAGTTGAATTAAAACCAGGGTAAAATTTCTTATATTTTCAGCATTCCTACGTGTAATAAATGCATCAATTTGGTTGCAGTTATGGGAAGAATAAATCTATTTTTCTTAGCTATAAAAGATGCTTAAATTTTTTTGCTGAATAGAGAAAAATATACAATCCTACAAGCAAATATAAATTTCACAAACATTTATACTGCTTACACTAGTGGAATTGAATATGTACTGAAAATTCAAACGCATGCTTGGATGACTTTCAAGCTAACAACAGGTTCATTACGGTCGAAGAGTCACAATTTCTGATAATGTATTCAAGTTGAAAAAAAGCTAGAGACTTTTGCCTGTTAGTTTCACAGAGTTCTACAAGTCTATATCTAGATATTCAAGCAAGACTAGATATTGCCTTTCTAAACCAAATTAGATGTTGCCCTGAGTATTGGCTAAAGTGAAGTGGATAGCAAATCAATTTCATTTAAATTCCCAAAAGTTCTTTAAGTAAAGATAAAGAAAATCAACATACGCACTTCACAGTACAATGGCGCTTTTGTTGGTAGTTTTTAGCTGTTTCATGGAACAATGTTGTTAGGAATAAATTTATCGATAATATGACATTGTACCAAATTTTTTTTAATGTGCATGTGCAACTATAGGCGAATCTGAAAACACTTCATTTGCTTGCATGAAAACCAACTCAAAAATGTACGTTCTACCTCAAAAGAGAGGAAAAACTGAAAATGCTTTATCAGATATTGTTAAGCTTCAGGTGCATACACTTATAAAATGAACAAATAGAAATGCATCTTAAAATATCTTAGAAGCACATTGAACTTGACCAGTGCAATACCTTTTGAATTACACCTGCCAAATATCAAACAACATGCTTACTGAGTGAATCGTCTCAACCGCAAATGATAAACATTGAGCCTCGATGAACTTCCTTCATTACCAGCGGACCGCTGGCTCAAGTAGATAACTACAGTAGATCCAAACCATTCATTCATATTTAATTTTGAACTGTTCCTTCATCAGCACACCAGCCTGAAAAACTGCAACCGAGAAGCAAAGCCAAAAGACCAGACTGAAAAAAAAGTAAAAAATCGTTGCTTTAAGAAAATACTGACATTTTCTGCTGAATATCAGCCCAAGATATTTCAAAATCTTCATTGTAGACTTCATGGGGAGGCTGCAGCTCTGGCCTTGTATAATTCGGCACTAGACAGGCCAAATAGTCAATAAAGGTAGAATCTTTTTTCTGCCGATCGGCAATCCAGACCGCTGTTGAAACTAAGGAATGTGCCCGCAAAAGCGGAGCATCTTTACCCCAGGAACGAAGTTGTCTATACCAAAATAACTCGTATGCATCTGGATCAAATAGTCTACAGACTGCGGCAATAGTTGCTCGAGCAATATCGCATGGCATATGTTCAGATGCAACAGCCTCATCTATGGTGAATACAATATTCATGAATATATGTGCTCACAAAAGATTTAATAATGGGAATAAAAAATTATGAATAACTATATTACAAATTTAAATTTTTGCATTGATAATCAGCAGGGGTTATCAAAAAAAGTTTCAATTTAAATTACTTTTTATTGCATACCATCAGTTGAAAGATTAGAGATAGTGCATAATTTGTATGTTGTTAGGAAACTTTCTCAAAATAATTTAAAAATATAATACAATTGACATGATTTACCTAATAGTAATGATTGCGCAACTTCATAGCACATTGCTACAATGCGAGGTCCTGGGGACGGTTCCAATGCATCGAGGCAAGACATCAAGATAGTTAGTATCGTTGGTCCGCCAATTCTGAAATTCAAAGTTGCCAAAAGAGAAATTTCAGTCTCAACAATATTTTCTGGAGTATACTTCACATCAGCAGATTGAATAAGTCGATTCAGTCCCGGTGTACGATTTTCTTCGTACTTCGAGGCTGTATGAATGGCGGCGATAGCAATCCGTCGATAACTTTCAATGGTTTCCATCTTCAGTGTTACACCCAAATACCGATCTGACAAACTCACAGCAAGAAATAGAGTTTCTGGTCGAAGAGCCAATAAATGCGCAGTTCGCTTCATCCAGCTGACAATAGCAGATCGAGTATTGGAAGTAATAAAAATATGCCGTGAAATAAAGTTTGAGGCCACTTGGGCATGACACTGCCACTGTCGAAAACGGAATATTGTTGAAGTGTCGCTTGAGATAGGAAGATCATCAGAGGCTCCTGGCCGAATTATTGAGGACGGCAAAAATGTCGGTTGGTCGAACTGAGACAGAATTTCAATGTTAGTACCGAAATCAGAGGGGGAATCAAAATTTGGAAGCTCGTCATCACGATTGACCATATCTGAGTGGTTGTGTATCCCACAGCTCTGAGATTCCATACCACTATACCAATTCCATTCTTGATCTTCTACACTACCCATACTACTCATGCTCCATGTTGAATCGCTAACGACAACATTATCTTTTGATCGTATACCATTGAAAAAAGGCAATGATGTCGCTTGTCGGGACTCTGAAAAAGGGATTGAGACGGAACTAGAGAGCTGTGTGGCAGGCATATCGTATAAAGCATATTTTGTAATAGCCTCGAGATGGCTGAAGCCTGGAATAACACGCTTATCTATGCCAAGGCTCATAGCTAAAATTCTCAACTAATTTTGATGTTCACTAGACGCGCCAGATGCTGACGGTGATCATTGTTATTTGATGAAGGCAATATTAGGTCTAAAAGAAAAGAATAATTTTTAATTGATTCTTCAATTTTGAAAATTTGGTTGAAAAAGATTTTTTTTTGTCCTTTCGAGAAAAATTATTTTCATTTTAGTGCTATGTGATTTCATCGTGGCCAGTGGCTTTCGAAATCAGATGATCGAAATTCGCCGACAGAGGTGAGCAGAAAAAGGCAAAATGCTAGAAGGCATACCTCCAGTTCACAAAGTTCAAGCGATACTGCGATGAATAGTAGGTCAGCTTCGAAAATTCAAGAGTCCACCTATTTGAGATTCTTTAGATAGACGAAACTGTGATAGTTTTACCCAATCAAACTTCAAAAGCATTATCGTGTTTTCTCTGCTACTCGGTGTTCATTTTTATCGTCAACAAACTGCGACGTCTTGACTCCATTTTTGATATTACTTGCCGATTTCCGGTGATTGGGTATACCCGCATCAGTAATCCTTTCACTAGGATTTGAAGAGATACCGCTGCACATAATGACAGATCGTTTTCTTTCGTCAGAAGTATTCATCACATTCTAAAAATTTTAAAGTTTTTGCAGCACTAGCGCTGCATGATCTTGCATATGGAAAGAAACTGAATATGGTGCATACGATAATCAATTGTTCTGTGCATTAATGGCATGTGATCGGGCATCATTAAACATATCGCAATTGCTAATTTCTATTTTTAATGCCAGCACTTGGAAAATTCTTATTCAGACTAGTCTGTGCCATTTTTTCAGTCTTTTAGACACAACTAGCTTTGGAAACAGTATGAAGACTCTGACACGAACAAAATTTTTGCAGATAATTTTTTAAAGGAAGTATTTGGTAAATGCTATTGTATTATTTCATCTAACGTCCATCTACGCCATTTCGATGAAAGCACCTCTCATATTATAGGTCACCTACATTGCAGAAGCTGTGAATACGCAAAATAATTTTATTGATGCAAGTATTATAACCAAATTAAAAAACTGCCAGAGGGAGAGAGCATTCTACACTCAATATAAGATTGCACTACATATCGTCTTCTGTCAAACATTTCACTAGCAAAACATTTGGGAACTCTCAACCACAAGCTTTATTGTTTTTCATCTTTTTATAGCTCAGATTCTTCTACCAGCTATGCCGGATGAACACAAAAGTTACTCCAATCCCCCGAAAATGCTATTTTGGTTCCACAATGAGTTCGAAATAAAGGCGCTTTCTTGGCGGGCCAAACTATTTTGCCCGTGTAAAGAAGAAAAAGACTGCATTTCATATTACGAGTCTAACATGAACAATATTTCAATGGAAAGTAAAATGAAGCTAAGAAATAAAGAACTGAATTAAATGCACGTTACAGTTCACTGAAAAGCAATAAGATGGCCGTAGATATAAAGAAGCATTTATCGAGATTCTTTGTCAGAGCTGAAAGGAAAGATGCCAAAAAATCCTAGTTTCAAAAGCAGTTTAGACACATTACCAAAAGATGACTCTATAAAAACTAGTATTGCTTTTTTTAAGTTTGTAGTTCGTACCAAAAAGAAAATGTTAGTTTTCATTTGATAAAAAAATTTATTTGTTCACTACTTTTGGGAAAAAGATAAAAAAGTAACAAATCTCAAATTATCATTGACCCACAAATCAGCAGTCTAAATTCCAAATACAAGCATTAATATTTTTGGTGCAATTCATTGCACACTAGTGCCAATGTTAATAAATACTGCCTAGTTAATTTACAAAATTAAAATAAATTCACTGCTGTTAAATCTGAAGTATATATGAGGAGACCTGTATAATTTTGAAAAATTTTTTCTATTTGTGTTGTTTAAAAACACTTGGAGTTCTTTAAAAGTGAAGATATGTGCAGCTTAAATGTCTGAATCATATCTTTTCCAATAGGTTTTGATGCTGAGTTGAAATAATGGATATGAATACTGTCAGGATTCCTGCATCAAAAACCGAATAAAAGAATCAGTTTTACACGACAAATTATGATTTTGAGAAGATTTATAGGTCTCAAATCAGATCATGCAAGCACAATTTTGTCATCTTAGTAAACATTGATTATGTAACTTATATATTCTAGTATCTCTCATCTATCTATGTCTCTCACTTTGGTTTCATCTTTATCTTAGTTGGTTTTGTTTAGTTTGATTTCAGATAAGGTTCAAACAAATGCAAGCGTTTTTTTTTTGTTTTAGTGCCCACAAGACGCAGCAGAATAAAAAAAAAACAAAATGAATGCAGAAAAAAAAATTTATCATGAAATTTAATCAGTGGATTTGGTTCATTGTCAAGGTAATCGATGCGATAGAAATATATAGATAAAAAATACTGCAAAGCATCCACATTTTTATCAGGAACCAACTTCCTAAAGTATTAGTTCCGTTTGTAGCTGCGGTACAAGATTCGAGAGAATTCGTACAGTTACAGGATTCGAGAAGATTTGTACAGTTATAGGATTCGAGAAGATTTGTACAGTTATATGATTCAAGAGGATTTGTACAAATACAAGGTTCAAGGAGAGTCACACATTCGGAATATTTGGGCTACATGTGTTTTTGTAGTTGTGTTGATAGAGTGTCTTCACTTCGATCAATGCAATTAGCAAATGTAGTGATTTTGAATTAATTATTGTCTATTTTCTCTCATGTTTTATTTATTGCATTTCTAATAATTTTGTTAAGATCTCTATCAATGAAAAAAAAAAGATGGAAATATTCATCACAGTTAAAAGAATTGATATCTTATTTGAAATATGATTTTACTAATTTGTTCTGGCAAAAAATTTACTCTTCAACATGTCAATTAAGTTTTTGGTGATTAGCACTAAGATTATCAAATGGCGTGAAAATAATAAATGAGTTCTGCTCTTTCATAAAGCCAAGTACTCTCCATGATTGGTTCAATACATAATTCAAGTTAATACTATCAAAACAAAGTAGAAATAAAAAACTATTCAAAATTGAAGCTACTAATTACTGACAGAGTTAACAAGGGATACGGTACTGCATCAGAAAAGTATGAAATCAAATAAGTTTATCATTTCTAAAGAGGATACCAATTTAGCCATGGCCACAATGACTAGCATTATGACAAAGTGAATGAAAGGTAACTATTTAACAATAAATAATTAGAAAACTATTAAATCAGTGACTGCATCATAGAACGAAAGGGATCAACTCAGCCATAATTTGCAATCATTGCATACTGAATCAAACCTTCAATGTTGACATGTCCTTCGCTGCCCACTGAGAATTATATAAACTCTTATAACACATTCATGGCAATGGCTAGAATAATAAAAATTTTGACAAAAACTTTAACCTATTAAAGCTGCCAGATAGAGTTAATTGTAATTAATTAAGGCCTCCGCGTCAGAGACTTACTCAGGAGTAAGCATAAAAACACAATCTAACATTTTTTCCGTGGGGTGTAATCATTTATAGATAGGACCAAGATCAGAGGGTTTATTACAATAAAATTATCAAGTACATGGAAAACCAGAAATACATATACTCTTATCTTTTCCTTGATTCCGATGATATTAACATCTTATCCCTCTGTTGGTTGACCTTCATATAGAAATCTTGACAGAGAGCTTTCTTCTTTATTCTAGATTTTAAATGCATTCTAATAGAAATATGCCTGTCATATTTCAATTTTCTTATAAAATTTTCCTGTCTTATAGCTTCTTCTTTTAATTGTTTTATGGCTGTCTTGTCTTTTTCCGTTGATTCTTTAAAATCGTTCAGCTGATGAAATATTTAAGATCAAATTAAGAATATTTAGTAATGATTTTTTTATCTTAGTGGCTCTATGTATTATGATCTGTATTATTTAAGTTTGAAGAAATACTGCCATAAACTACTTATAAAAGTGAGCCAAGTTCATTCTTATGTACCGATGAAAACCAAATCATTACTTCTGCATGCTAATTTTTAATATGATTTCTCAAATCACGTATTACTAATTATTAAAAGTATCAAAAATCTATCCTTTTCATGAGTAATATATTTCCATTAGGGTAAATAAAACAAAATACCATTCATTCAACAAATTACTTACTAATATCATTTAAATAATGAAAGCCTTAAACATTATGAATCGCTATTCAAATGTTTGCCATGAACATGTTCTAATGAAATCTTAAAAAATCATTCATATTTCCAGAAGCAATACCAACTTCTTGTTAATATTGCATGATCATTTTGTCTTTCAAAAGAATGGACTGATCATCATCCAAAGTACTACAATTATGCTTCTGTTGCTTTCATAATTTAGCAATTACAGTTGTGAACTCAGTACTTTATTTCTAGCGCAGAAATAAAAAAGAGTTCTAGCAAAAAATTATATTTTACTTCTTATAGAATAGGAATTGAATCTCAAGGGAAATTTGTACAAATCCAATGCTAGTATCATACTATTTATGTCATATCTAATATATATATATATATATATAATATATAGGTGATTTTAAGATCGAAATTAGATTGTGACCCTTATAAAAATGAGCAAAAAGTTGTTTCAAGCAAATCAAATAGGACGCATAAATCTCATCAAGTAGGGCAAATAGATTGACAGCATAATTGAGCTGGAAGTTTTGTGAAATAATCTCTTCTGAGGGGGGGTAGTATAGAGGATTTTTCTTTTGTCTTATTGATTAAATGAATAATTAGCTAACTGCCACTATTTTTACAACACGTTAAATGAACTGGTACCATTTAAAATGAGAATAAATATAACTTTAACGAACTTCAGTTGCTGCGGCAACTGAACTTTTCAATGCATTTGTTGCTAGACTTAATATAATGTAAAGTTTTACTTGTTTACATAAATTTATACAATTGAAGTGAGGCTTACTTGTTTTCGAAAATTCATAATAATCATTTCATATTGTTCTCTGTCTTTTGAGCTTTCACTTTCTGACACTGTTCTAGCACTCTGCGTAATCCCTTCGTGCTCATGGCTATGTAAGCTTTTGTCTAAACAAAGATGCTTCAAGTTTACTACTCTATCTAATGATATAAAATTTCCAAAAAATAAATTATACCTTGTTATCAGTACAATAATTTTGAAGAAGGTATTTCTTGCATTTCAAACGCGACTTCTCAAGTGTTTTTAGTTCATACACGAAATTGAGTTCCAGCACAATTGAAACAATTATAACCGAAGCTAAAACAATTAACTTAGATCACTGAATTATAAATAAAGAATCTACAACCATGAAGGCTCACCTTGATTTGCAGAGACAGCCTTACTACGCGGAGTTTTGAGTGACTCTACAACTTCAAGTGGCTAAAAGAAAACATCATATGCTGATATCGAAGTACTTTCAGAGTTTCCGGACTTTCTCCGTGATCTTTTACTACTAGTAGAGATTTCAATGTTTTCTATTGATTTCATATTCAATTTTTCTCTAATCGCGTCGATATGACGCCGCCAGAGCAAAAAACTTTTAACATAAATTTGATGCCCTGAACAATTCAGTAATGCAACATCAGTTGTGCGCGAACTACTAGTAGATGACTTTATATTCACTGTTTGATGTGCCTCCAATATTTGTTTAATGTAACTAAGCTTGGATTTCAAATCGGCATAGTTTTCATGTAAGCTTCTTGTGCTGCTTTTCTCCGGAGGAGCACTTTCACTGCAAGCAGTCATTTTAAATAATGCGATGGACTTTGATGACGCAGCGTTTAGTGATTATCATGCGAGAAGTGACTTTGACGTTCTCGGCCATGCTGAGTATTGATAAAGATAAGGTTTAACGACTTCCTGGCCTTATTTATATGAATATATTAGACTAAAGTTGATTTAATTTTGAACAAGATGAGATAAATTCACTTTAGGCACGTTATTCTTTCTCGGAGCTTTTCAATTGTTTATAATCAAAATAAATATATCAAACCTCATAACCGAAGTACTTTCGAACGCTTTATTCCGATGCTTGGATAGGCGAAGGCAGATAGTAGCAGCTCAAATCCTTATATGCTGGCGGCGCAAAAATTGATTATATTTTGATAATATTTAGGTTTAATAAGTATGTCCCATGCAATGGATGCCGCCGTCCAGAGAGAAATTCGGGCTATGCCAGGAAACAAGGTTTGAACGATGCATTGTAATTTATTTTTTAGACAAGACGCACGAAATGAATGCTTTGTGTGCGTTTGCTGTCATTCAATTATGTTTACAATCTCTGGAAAAAATATAGTCACAGACCTAATCAGCCATCTAGAACACTGATATATCACTGGATCCTAAGTCGGTTTATTAGATATTTTATCAGCACAGTAAAGCGGCGCACCCTCTTTTTTCCTTTTAAACTTGAACCTTTGATATCTTTGAAATTAAGCTGGTGCTCTGCGACCATTTTACGACAGCTTAATGCATTATATTAGTATTTACTGAAAAAATCCAAGCCGAAATATTAAATATCTAGAGTAAAAAGCTATTTGAATGTAACACCTTGTTCTTTAATAATGGTATATCATTACCAGAGTGTGACAACTTGAATTGCTTTTACCCCTTAAAAGATTTTTTATGTTTAAGAAGAGTTCGGAGTATTATGCATGCATATTAAGGTTTTCATTTCTGGTGTAGCTGGGTTATAATAATAAATTTCTAGTATATAGTTGAATCCAATATAGAGTAACCACACAGAGTACTATTCAAAAAGTTTTATTTTTTATTACCGAAGTAAATTCATTTTGTGTAATTTAAGTAATACATGATACATAAGTTTGCAACGTAAAATCATTAAGTTTGTTGGCTAAGAGGTTGCATTTATGTTTATCAATTTGTTTCTAAAAAATAATTTCAGATCTTACCAATCAAATCATTAGCTTTAAACTTTTAGCTAAAAGGAATAACTATAACTGAAACTCGTCTGTACGTACTATTTTGGCTTTTTGAATTATATAAAATACTTATATATCGATTGACTTCTAAAACTCATAAATTTATTGTTCTGAAATAGAAATTTTTTATAAGAAGGATTTCATCCATTCTAAAAATTCACACCTTTTTTTGAATTTTTTTTCCATTTTATGAGCATTTTTACCAGTTGCACTGCACATCATTGGTAGCCAACCTTTTTATATATTTTGATAGCATGTCTAGTTTAGGATATGCATCATATCGGATCGGAAAAAAAGATAAAGTTAAATTCGAAAAGTTGTGGATAAAATGAGTTGCATTGGGACCGATCCGATGTCACAAGAGTACTTGGCAATTTTTCATGTTCTACAATTTCCTCGCCACCTACTTTAAGTAATAATTTGGTTTGAAAATTCTTGTGCCGAAACCCATTTTTGAACTGAAATCGAGAAATATATAATCTACAAGAATTATGAATATAATTTGCGTTACAAAAATGAAAATAATCTTATTCAAGTCTGGATCAAATGTGGGACTCATTAAGAACAGTAGTAAAATAATATGAAATTAAAATTCAGAGGTGTCCCACTGTCGTGCAATTTTAATGATAGGATGAATACCGTTAACTTCGGATATAACAAATTCGCTTCTGATGATTTTTCACTCGACAAATGGACAAAAAGAGTATTTTGTGCCAAGTTCAGTTTCGAATTTTAACATAGAACAAGTTGATTTTATGGTCCTCATAGATTCGTTACATCCAAAGTATACTTTAGTTCTTAATTTTATGCAGAACTGCGTGGACTGTGGTGCCCATAACCCCCAGTGGGCAAGCGTGTCCTACGGTTGTCTATTCTGTCTAGATTGCAGTGGTCAGCACCGTGGCTTAGGAGTCCATGTATCCTTTGTTCGTTCCATTACTATGGACAGTTGGACGGACAAGCAGATAGCCCTTATGCGAAATGGAGGGAATGCAAAATTGACGGCCTGGTTTGATGAGTACGGATTTTCGAATTCTGATTCCATATCGAAAAAGTATAATAGCCCGGAGGCTGAGCTTTTCAAGCAACGGCAAGTAATTCTCTCAGATTTCAAATATATATATATCATGTAAATTTTGGATGTAATGTGAGGTTATATATGTATATTTTTCAAATGAATATATGTGCATGCTTTATATATATTTATACATGTAAGTTTTTGTAGAGATATATTGGGACCGCCGTATTAAATTGTTATGTTCGATATCTGTGTTCATTTCATCTAAAGTTTAGTTACAATTTTAAATTTCATCGGATATTTTTACACTGTTTTTATATTGCGAATAAAAGTATTTGTTGGATATGAAATTGTTAATGATCCAAATCAATCTGTGAGTATTAAAATCAAATGGATCATAATGAGGACAGTTTAAGAATCACTTTCAAACTGAGCTTAATTTAATTTTTCCTTTTGTTTCTTTGCCTATTTGAAAAATGTAGGTACTGTAAAGGTTGCCAATTTTGTCAACGGGGTACTAAAAAGTACTTCATTTTTATTTATTTTGGAAACGATTACATCGAGAATGCAAGCGAAAGATGCTGATTTTGTTTGTTATACTGTAGTAAACTTCGGATATAACGTATTGTTTTAATGAAATTTCACTTATAGTAAAATATTGTGCCCAAGTTTAGCTTCCACCAATTTTTTTAAATTTTGATTGACCATTTTAAAATGTGTTTACTCAGCTTGATTTGGTTCACTATGGACCGCATTGGGCCTAGAACATATCATTCTGTTTGAAAATTTGATTTCGTGTATGTAGACTTTCGGCTTTAGTTGAAGGACGGCCTTTACCCACTGAAGTACCTAAACGAGAAGTACCTCCTGCTCGTGCTACTTATACTAGTAATCATACTGGTAATCATACTAGTAGTGATGTACGGGGCATGGAGCGGCTTACTGGCGAGTCTGATGCGGACTATATAGCTCGCCAGCGCATTTTAAGGGATGAAGCTGCTGAGCGAATGCGGAATAAATTTGGCCCAGGGGGAATTGGTAATAATTTTAAAGTGTCAACTCGAGTTACTTTGTCTGTTTGTCAGTCAGCATTTATGGGTCATTCTTTAATTATTCGGACCAATCTATGTTTAATTTATGCCGTTTGAGCAATTTCTGCCTTTCAATATAAACTTTTCCGGTTTCAGTAGTCCTTATGATTTATACATTGTCTAACAGTATCTTTTTATATATTGATCTTCCGAGTATTACTAGTTACTATTCTTTTGACGCATTTCAGCAAAAAAAGAATAATTTATAAACAGAAAGGTATGAATAATATAAATAATAATATTTGTGTCTTTTTTATCTCATGCTAACAGTATTGAGTAATTGCTTCGAAATCTAATATATTTATACTGAGTATTATTTGAAGTGGCATTGATCTGAACTGTTCATAGAAAAGTGTCCAATGTTTGAAGCTAAACTTGGCACAGTATGACGTTTTCATCTATCCTTTATGGGTATAACCGAAGTTTGCTGCTAGTACATAAAGATATATTCTGTTATGTATGACTGAAGGCATTATTTATGTGCATTTTATTGTTTTTTGGGTGTAGGCGGTGGAGGAATGGCGGGAATAGGTAGTGACCCGAATTATACCCCGAATAGGGGGGGTTATGGTGGGCTGGATAGCATACAAGATATAAGCCAGAAAAGCCTAGAATTTATCAATACTTCTTTCTCCTCACTTTCTACTGGAGTTCAGGTGAGATAATCCAGTTGATTTTCCACAAACCGATACTGACGATTACACAAAAAATTGTCAGTTAATGAAATGTATCGGATAAGAGATAATATTCAATATATGCCAACAAAGGGAGTCGGTGAAGCAGTAAAGCCATCCAAATTTTTCTTTTTTCAATCAAAACACAACTCAATATCCTTTATTTGACGGTCCAAGTAAATTATTTGTTTTCACAAAATTTGGAGTGTATTTCTTAAGAAGTATTATATGGGAGGTCTAAAAGTATGATTTTTGGGGTTGATATCTTGAAGATTAGAACCTGAAAATAAAAACTACTATTTACATTTTTATCTCAGGTATATCATTATTGCATCACAGCTTCCACTAAAAATCAATCAGTATCATAGGACTTATGTCATATATGCATACGATCGCAATGAAAAACTGGCATGGATAATATTTTGCCTTGCTCTGATTTTTTTTAAGCTTCAAATAATTCTTGTAAGACAAATCCAAAATAAAAGAGTAAACAAAGTAAACCTTATCCAATCAAAAATAGATCTAAAAATCTAATTTGTACTCTGAATAATCGGTATTCTTGTTTAGAATTTATCCCAAGCACCAATTGTGCCTGCATTATCTTCTGGTGTGAGCGCCATAAGTATGAGATTAGCGGATCCAGCGTTGAAATCGAACGTCCAGGAAGGAGCGGGACAAGTTATTTCAATTGCATCGGAGACTGCAGTAAAAGGGTGGGCCTTGCTCAGTTCTGGGGCCAATCTGCTGTGGTCTAGGGCTGCTGAGACTGTCAAAGCGTACCAGGAAGAGGATGAAATTGACAGACCCACCACCTTATACAGGGCAGATGCTTATAGCGGGGCCCCTTCCGGCATGGCCGGATTCGGTAGCGATACTACCGTTACTGGTCCAAGAGAAATATCAAATGGGTATTCTCCTCCCAGACCGAAACCCAGCAACAATGGGATTGAGGATCTGTTGGGTAGAGAAGAGGAGGTGGAGTACCCTAAGTTAGCCAAGCCTACCTCTATTGTGCGTGCTATCGAGAGGCCTAGGAGTACCTCTCCAAGTCCAGCAGAAACCAAGTTACCCCCCCCAGTGATGCAGGTGACACGGAAGCCAGAGCCAGCAGATGATTTTTTTGGTAGTTTTGGTTTGGATGGGTAAAGTTATATATATCCTGTTCAGTTAACTTCTTAAGGTATCGATAAGTTCGATGTCTTTTATTATCTGCACATGCTGCAATTGAGGAAATCGATGTTTCAATACATATATGAAATGTTACGCCCAGTGAAGTGGAGAGGGGAGGGGGGTTTAAGAACTTAAAAAAAATTAACTGACCTGTAACATTGTCAACAGATTTTACAGTTTCAATTTTGTATCAGGCCACTTTCATTTTCATTGTGTGGGTTCCAATCTAGTACGCAGATTTTCCCATGTGCCGTATTTCAGGCAATTTTCACTAGGAGGTTGCTTTTGATAAATGTAAAATTTTATTTACTATGATGTTGTAACAAAATAAATGCTAATCAGTAAGATTAACGTGGTTTCTAAATATACGCAAATTTTTAGATTATCCAGATAAATAGTAAATGGACGCTTTCTTGTTTGAGAGTCAATAATTATTTTCAAACAATGTGTGCGATTGCATGCAAGCTGGTTAGTGCAGTGTTTTCACAGGCCACAAGGTATATCGAGGAATTATGTTAAAATAATCATCTTTATTCGACTACGTAGTTCACATCATCACCGTAGAAAAGAATTCTCCATTTTCATGCCACTGGGATTCAAATATAGTACTGAAATGGGATTTTTCTGTTGAAAGTAAACAATAGATTAAATTGAACTTTATCAAAAATGAGAAGTGTCATAATGATTGACTATAGCAGCAAAAAATTGCCATTAGTGCAAAATCAAGCTGAAAAGTTTCTTCGTTACATGATTGGTTCAAAAGTCGAAACAATATTTTATTCATACTACACTGTTAATAGCCCTATTTTTGCTCCAAATAATTTTAAATAAAGAGAAAAACAAAGATTCACTAATGAAAGTGCATGCATTTGCCATTTTCCAATTACATAGCTAGGAAACATTATTTAATTTTCCTCCTAATATATTAATAATGTGACTCGATATGAGAATGATGTCATTCAAAATCATCATTTCTGTATTTATTGTCAAAGTGCTTGAATTTTGTTTATTTGATTTGATTTGAAAATCATTTTTTGATTTGCAATACCAAAGCTTTGCTTTAAATAAATGATTTGACCTGCATATGATATAGTTGCGATAACATCGGCAGTAACAATCGTAATAGCGATTAAAACGATCATGCAGGTATAACAATTTTGTGCGCCCCATACTGGCAGGATTTTAAATTAGCATTTGCTGACGCGTATGATCTCTGGCATGTTAGCGCATTAGACGCATTATGATACGATGGAAATCTTAATTTATAAAGAAAAGCTAACAGTTCTGATGCTAACTGCAGCAAATTTGAAAAATGACATGAAGATAAACTTAGAAATATACTGGCAGCAATTATTGTGGGCAGAACAATATGTGTGCAAATTTCTGCCAACGTTTTAAAAGAAATTGCATGAGCTTTAGAATAGACTAACAATTTTTATTCATTGTAAGTTTTCAAATTGATTTATAATTGCTATGCATAAATCATTTCAATTGCTGAAATGACCAGAAGAGACTGGTTCTACTCATCATGCAGCAATAGATATTCTTCAACCAAATCCCAGTAAAGTATAATTCAACGATATCCTGATTCATACGTCCTGCTATTAAATAATAACATGTATCATTTTAAAATTCAAATTTGTTTTGTCTTGTAGCAAGCATGATTTATTATCTGTCGAGCGTATGTCAATTTCTTTTTGTGGTTGATTTTCTATTCTGAATTTTTTCCTGCAACGCAAATAAAGGCTTCATAATAGCTGCAATAAGTTTAGATGCTCCAGTTTCTTTAGCAGTAGGATGTGGATAAAATGGTACATTCTTTTTCCAGAGTAAAAGTGCTTGCCAGTGAATAAGTATTTGGAGTATAACAGTGTAAGCCGGAAATACAATCATGTACCAGAGTAAATTAAAGGCCGAGAACTCATGACGACTCAGTTTGAGTGTCGCTTGAAACCATAAATCAGCTGATTTTAACATTGATGTTCGAACTGATAAGCGGTCATTTGGTTGCGAGAATGTCCAATCGTAATTGAAGTCCATGTCCATAAATGGCGAGACGTGGAATTCCTTCTTAAAGCGGAAGCGAAAAGATTCGCGAGGTATTTCCTTAGGCGGCGACAGTACCTCGACGTTTTCGACATTATCGGAAAGAACATAAGAATGCATTTCGATCCATGGGGTGTTACTCACTTCACCGACAATCGCTTGCACGCTGAGGTCAGATTCATCGAAGCAATAGTAAAATGAAACGGGATTGAAACAGTATCCTAGGTACTTTAGATGAGTCAAGAGTCGAATAGGGCCTAATGGTCTCACGCCTGTTCTCAATGCGACCAGATCCCTAACCCTTTTCACAAGTTGCTCGTTTTTATTTTTTGGCATATCTTTGAGATGATCAGATTCATCGAATTTTGATAATGCAGGAAAGCGGCATGACATTAGAGGCCACCAATACCAAGGAAAAGCGTCCAAACATTCATCCAAATCAACGAACGCAAAGAAAATAGGGTAATTGAAACTATGCGGAGTCGGAAGGTATCGTTTGTGCCACACTCTCCCAGCATATAACGCGCTAGATTTTCGCTTGATAGTAGACTTTGCATTCATTCGTCTTTTCACGAAATCGATTGTAACAATCATTGCGAGAAGGAAACAAATACTACATATCATCCAAAAACAAAACGATATACCATACAATAGTACGACCCGTGCCAAAACCAATAAATCCTGCTTAACATTCTGAATGAATATCATTATAGATATCTCACACAGTAGTCAGTTATTACCTTGCACCCTTCAAACAGATTAATGTTAAAATTTGCTAAAAATTTGTAGAATTTTATATCAATGAAAAGGGCCAAGATACACTGAAGATCTTGTCAAGATTTTTCCACTTTCGTCGCATCTAGTTGAGAAAATTCGAGCCCATCATTCTGTTCCGCCAGTGACACTGCTGCATTAAAGACTATTTTGACCATCAATACACATTAAAATAATATGAACTTAGTAAAAGACATATCTGTAAAATTTCGCGCGATTTAATTGATGAGCTCTTAGCCAATTGAAATTGATTGCACCATTATCTTCACTGGCATGAATCCGTTAAGGCACTGCTGTATTCTTGAATTTCTTGCAAAACATTGGATGAAAAACCATTAGTTAGTTAAGATAGATACTGACAGATGGAATTCTTGGTATAATTCGATATCAATTATCGCTGTTCAGTTTGCACGAGATAATGTCCAAACGAGTATGGAAAACGCAGAACTTTATTAATTTCATGACTGAAGGAAATCAGAAAAGGGTTTTCCCTGTCGAGATTCGCATCCACGAAGTAAACTTAAATTGGTGGAACGATGATGCAGTGAGATTATTTGAGGAGCTTTGCGGACTCATCAAGAAACAAGTTATTCATCCCAAATTAAATGATACAATTGGTCATAGCAGCTCAATTGAGAAATCAGAAGACCGCAAGCGGACAAATAATGATGAGATGTTCATTCAGGGATCGAATCTCCAATTTAGTTATCGATTTCGTGCTACCAAACCATGTTTTTCGCTCCTTCAACTAAAATTTGGATCACAGATATCCAACACTGTAAACTTAAGAGAAAGATCTCTTGAATCTGTTCCAGTAAGTGGCGATACTCTTGTAGTAACTGTTTTACAATATGATCCTGCGAACCCCTATGCGCCTATGCCAATGAATGCTGCAACTGTAAACAATCCAATCACAGCCTATTTTCCTTTAATGTCCTCAGAAAAAAATAAACATAGCTCTTATTATAATGAATTTGTTGCAGAGAATCAAGAAGATCGAGATTTGAAAATTGCTTTGCAGCGCTCCCTCGAAGACTCGCACTGATAATAGAATCTGAATACGTACATAGTTGAACTTATGTAGAGCGTAATGTCCGAATCCATTATATCTTCAAATCATTTTTTTATATTTTTTTATTCAAATCAACATTGGAATTAAATTATAATGATTCAATATAAGTAGTAAAATTAATGTGCAATATATAGAGCATATGTTGTATACACTTCAATTCCATAATGGCACTACAGAACATATTCAATGCAATATGTTATCAGTAGTATGGGACCCTGGCTTCATCAACTTACGTGGGAAATAATAAAGCAAAATGGAGTCCATAGGATCAATAAGAATAAGAAAAGATACTATGTTAAATTCAACCGATTCAAATATATATTTATAGTGATCTAAGACTGTATTATTTTTAAATGATTTTTGGCCATCCTGCTAAATTGTATTCAACAATAAAAAATGCTATCTAATCCAGTACTTATTGTCTAACATGACTTAGTTCATCGTCGTAAATGTCCATGAACGAAAATAACTACAAAAAATTCTTCTTACGAGTAAGAGATAGAAAAGAATACTTGACTTAAAACTTGCTAGCATTTCATGCCATCATTATACTTCTATCTTGCTTGATACAAGGTACCTAAACTTGAAAGTGATTTGTTATATTAAGTGAGAGAAAAAAATTGTAGGATTTTATGGATCTGTGTGGCACTGAAAATAAATTTTAGTATTTATCTTTAAAGAGACATGTTACAGTAACATAGTTCAGGTGTTCTATGGATTTTAAATAAAAGTTTGCATAGGGCACCCAATCAAAACTGCATTTATGCAAACTGAAATAAGTCAGAGGGATTGAGTTGTGCATTAAATTTTCAGGCAATGAAATTCTGTAACTGGTATCCCAGGACATTACTCTGGCTTGCCAAAGAATTGAGCATAGTATGTTCAACAACAACTAGCAATAAAAGATTGCGGAGTAGTAGGACAAAGTATGGTTTTTTCAACTTGCAGACTTCAAATTTTAGAAAATATAATACATGAATTTTCACAGAACGAAAAATTGCTGAAATTTTGGAAATGACTTTGTCAATAAATGACTTGGGCAATATGCTGACCACTGATTACTGGCATTTATTTCATCCAGCAACACAAATCTCATGATTGCTAGGTGCATCAGTAAAGTATCAAGCTTCAACTTTCCGGCAAAACACATTTTTTTAGTGTTGATTGTAGTTGCCTATACATAACCTTGGTGATATGCCAAACAGTAAATGCCTCCAAATGTAAACTAGAAGGTGGGTAGACCAAAGAGGCTAGTTCAGTAGAACTAAAGACAATAGATAAGCATGGACCCTCCAAAACACACAAGTGGTATGATGGCCAAAATGAATGTAAAATGCATATAAACAAATATCATTAAGCAAGGATATCATAGAGCAGGATTGGTCAATGCATCTATGCCATGGAAGTAAATGAGTTAGATACAATCCGACTTGTGGCACCTGCTGAGTCTAGTAATTTATTTAGTATTTAGTTTTTCCTAGATAATAGTATTACTAGAACTACTGTCAAAAATTTCTAAGCATGAAGAAGCTGCAACCCTTTTGGGGAAGTAATTCCCAATATTGGGTTTGAGGAATTTTTTCATTCAATAATTGTATTGAATAACATAAATGATGGGCAGTATCAAGTAACAGTAGCATATAATACTCATGCAAATGACAAAAAAAATGTTTGATTTGGACATTTGAATTTGATATGATTGTTTGTGATTGTACATTAGCATAATAATCCCTATTGGCTCTGATGACCAAAAAAAATCAAGTAACTGGATCTGTACCACTTAAACTGATGACTGGGCATGGATAGAACTCTGCATAAAGCATGATACTCTTGAATCAGTGAAATTGCAGAGGATGACATGGAAGCCATCAAGAGTGAACAAATAATGTATCAGGAATTTACCCCTAAGGGATTTAATTCTATTCTATAGCTGCGGTACATTTCTTCTAATACCATGTTGGTTTCGGTTTATTCAATGAAAACAAGTTTCAGTTCTGATTATGAGAACAAGTTTCAGTAAGTGATATTTTGTTGTGTTGATGAAGTTATCTCACTTCTATCAACACAATTTAGGATGTAATAATATATGTATTCTGTCACAATTCCTTTTCATGTTGTATATTACATTCCTAATATAATGCTAACTACCAAAATGTTCTCCAGCATTTTTTAATGGTGCAACAAAGTAGAAAGAAATGGCTAAATAGCATCATGATCTAAAGGAAAAACTATTGAGCTGATTTCCTGTAAGTATTGTGTTTGTAACTGACCTGACAGAAGGCTATGCATTAAAGCCAGTACAAATTTCTGAACAGAGAAAATAAGAAGGTTTAGATACTCTAGCAATTTGATGAAACTCATGTGAGAAGTCATTCTATAAAAATTGTCAATCTGATGATTGTGATGTAAGAATATCTTGAACTTAGTAAAAGTATTGTTACAGCACCAGTCTAGAAGGGGGATACTAAGTGAGAGTATTTTTAATGAAGAGAAGGCCTTAGAACTTCAGAATTCCTCTACTGGCTTGAAGATTATTGTTTACATTAAAAAGAGCAATGCCAACTGCTAAGGGTTAAAGTGAATGTAAGTGAGAAAATATCAAGATATCACTAAAGACTTGATTTTTGTCTCTGTGAGGAATTAACTCCCTTACGGATAAATTCTATTTTTATAGCTGCGGTCAGTGTTCACTTATAACGTTCTAAGTAAATTGGCTGCACAGATTCTAGTAGGATTTCATATTTTGTTATGTTGATGAAGTTAGCTGTCAGGAGCAAAAAAGACCAAACATGTTGACGGAGTAAGGCCAGAACTAACCAGGAAAAAATATGCACAAAACAGAGACAAAATTCTCAATCTTCCCAGTGAATTTAAGCACAAAACAAGAAGAGCTAACAGGGAAAATGTAATATTATATGTTGTTGTTTCCGCCACTGAAGCGGAAACAACATGATACAAAGTAATCTGCACGCATTGAGTCGAATTATGCAACATCCGGACTACTAGTACTACTACTAAAAATGTAGTACTAATTGTGAATATTTGCTATTAAAATAAAACATACAACAACGAATTTGTCCCGGTACTGGGAGAATTGGGAACTGTCACTTGATTTTGACCCGTGTAACTATATTTGTGTCAGGAACGTGCTGTCAAACGGACAAATAAGAAAAGGGTTAAACGAACAAGACAAGATTATTGCCCAAACAAGGACAAAATTCTAAGTTACCAGGATAAACTACAGCAGGAAACAAAAGAAATCAACAGGAAACATGTATTATTATGTTGTTGTTTCCGCCACTGAAGTGGCAACAACATAATGCAAATAAACTACACAAATTCAGTCGAATTATACATGGCACCGGACTACTACTATTACTACTCTCAATGTAGTACTTATTGTCGGAAGGATGAAGGAGACAATACAATAATATAATATATTAAGAGGTACCTAAAGTGGGTGAAGTCCGATGTACGGCAGAGGGCAGGCAGACAGCAAAAAGCAAAGAAAAGATTTAATAAAAATATAGAAGTTTTATTAAACTTAGAAGAGTGAACATGAACACAAGACTGAACAAATAAACATGTTCCCGCTAGCTCCTGCGGTATACCCTCTTGAAGTGCCCTTGAAGCTGTCT
>JAULBW010013347.1:0-10006 GCA_032358265.1 Vaucheria bursata | reverse complement strand
ATAGATGCAACAGGAAAATATTTATTGCCAGGCTTGATTGATGACCAAGTACATTTTAGAGAGCCAGGTTTGACACACAAGGCAACGATCTATACAGAATCTAAAGCGGCTGTGGCAGGAGGGATTACAAGTTATATGGAAATGCCCAATACTAAACCGCCAGCAACAACGCAGGTGTTATTAGAAGAAAAGTATGAGATTGCTTCACGTACAAGTTTGGCAAACTATTCTTTCTTCATGGGTACAACCAATAATAATTTGGAAGAGTTGTTAAAGACAAATCCAAAGAATGTGTGTGGTATTAAAATTTTTATGGGTTCGTCTACGGGTGATATGTTGGTAGATAATTCGGTTGCGCTGGATGCCATTTTTTCAAAAGTTAAAATGCTTATCGCAATCCATGCAGAAGAAGACCCGATTGTGCGGGATAATACAGAAAAGTATAAAGCATTATATGGTGATAAATTAAATGCAACGCATCACCATCTAATAAGAAGTGAAGATGCATGTTATGAGTCTTCATCTAAAGCAGTAGCACTGGCGAAGAAGCATGGTACACGTTTGCATATTTTGCATATATCTACAGCGAAAGAGTTAGATTTATTTACGAATGCTATTCCATTGGAAGAAAAGAAAATTACAGCAGAAGCATGCGTACATCACTTGTGGTTTTCGAATGAAGATTATGCAACGAAAGGGAATTACATCAAATGGAACCCTGCGGTTAAAACAGTTGCAGATAGAGAAGCAATTTGGAATGCAGTATTAGACGGACGTATTGATGTGATTGCAACAGATCATGCTCCACATACCATTGAAGAAAAAGAATTGCCCTATTTAGAAGCCCCGTCTGGCGGTCCACTTGTACAGCATAGTTTGGTAGCTTTGCTGGATAAATATCACGAAGGTAAAATTTCATTAGAAAAAATAGTTGAAAAAACGGCGCATAATGTTGCGAAGTTATTTCAAATTGAAAAGCGTGGATTTATTCGTGAGGGATATTTTGCCGATATGGTATTGGTAGACCTTAATAATCCGTGGACTGTGGAAAAAAACAATATTGTTTCAAAGTGTAATTGGGCGCCTTTTGAAGGGCATGTTTTTAAATCAAAAGTAACAGACACCTTTGTTTCAGGTCATTGGGCATATCACGAAGGTGTTTTTAACGAAGATCAAAAAGGTGCGCGTTTAACATTTGAAAGATAAATTTTGCAGAAGACTTGTATTTTTATGCAAGAAATAGTAGTTTTGCAGACCTAAAACAAACGTTTTGGAACACGGTAGATGTAGCTCAGCTGGTTAGAGCATCGGTTTGTGGTACCGAGGGTCGTGGGTTCGAACCCCATCATTTACCCTACTAAAGGTTCTTCTGATTTCAGAGGAACCTTTTTTGTTTAATATTCCACATACTTTTTTCTACTACGAAGAAATTTCAAATAACAAATTTCAAACGCTGAGCATAGCCGTTTACGGTATTCCAATAGAGCATATTGTTTTTTTTTGTTATTAATAAGTGATAAAATGTTTCCACTGATTTCTTTACTTTTTATCCGGAATGATTAAACCTTTGGACTATCCATTCGGATATTTTTAAATTCTCTCGGCGCAAGATTGGTCTTGAAATTAACATATGTTAAAGAACTTATATTTTTAAAAGTATTATCTTTGAAAAGAGTTATTCGTTTAATTTTCATATCCCCGTCTTTTAATACAACAAGTCATTTAATATTTTTTGTTGAATGAATTGTTTGAAATTTATGAAGTACTTTTTAAGTGGTCATATTTATATATTAATTTTTCTTTATCCAGTTTTTGTTAAAGCTCAGGATATAGAATCAATTGGTAAAAAACAACCAGTGAAAGTAACGGGTGCGTTGGGTTTTAATAATACCTTTTATCAGGCGACGGGTATCAATAACAGAAGGCCTCCATATTTATGGTATCTTACAGGTAATGTAAATATTAGTTTATATGGCTGGTCTGTTCCTTTATCTGTTTATTATTCAAATCAGAATGTGCAATTCAGACAGCCTTTTAATCAATATGGCATGAGTCCTAAATACAAATGGATAACACTTCATATTGGATATAGAAATATGACATTCTCACCTTATACACTAGCAGGGGTTACATTTTTTGGAGCAGGCATAGAACTCACTCCCGGCATATTGAGATTCTCAGCAATGTATGGTCGCTTATATAAAGCTATCGAGGAGGATACAACATCATCGACTAACATTGTACCAGCTTTCAAGCGTATGGGTGGTGGATTTAAAATTGGAGTTGGTAAGAATGGAGATTTTATTGACTTTAATGTCTTTGCCGCAAAAGATGATATTTCGTCATTGCCATATATACCTGTTGCTTCTAATGTTTTACCTGCATCCAATCTGGTGTTTGGTTTAAACGGACAGAAAAAAATTGCAAAAAAGGTTATTGTTTCCGCAGAATATGCAAGCAGTGCTTATACAAGAGATATCACAGCAGAGGCTTCAGATCGTCCCGTATCCGTCTTTACTCCATTCATAGTAAACAGGCAATCTACTCAATATCATAGAGCATTTAAAACCAGCATTGCTTACAATGCTAAAATTTATGGAATAGCATTCGGTTACGAACGTATAGATCCCGATTTTAAAACAATGGGCTCATACTTTTTTAACAATGATATCATTAATTATACCGTTGCACCATCTCTACGATTATTTAATCAGAAGCTCAACATAAATGCAAATGTCGGGATTCAAAAAAATAACATTCAGAAGCAGGATGTAAGTACAGTAAAAAGAACATTAATGGCATTCAATGTGAATTACATGCCTTCACAGAAATGGAATTTTGCTGCTCAATATTCTAACTTTATAATGTATAATAGAATATCTACTAAGTTCAGTCAGTTTAATACATTAGATTCACTTAATTTTTATCAGGTTACAGAAAGTGCAAATTTCAATACTGCATATAATACGGGTACGAAAGAAAGGAAGCATAGTGTCAATATGAATCTGTCTTTTCAACGTGCCAATCAAACACAAGGTGAAAATGTAACCAGTAATACATCTCTTTTCTATAATGGGAATCTTTCATATAGAATAAACTTTGCTCCAACATCAACTACAATCTCCATAGGATGTAATGCGAATCAAAATACAGTAGTCGGTATACCTTCAATTGCAATTGGGCCATCTGCCTCCTTAGGTAAATTGTTCTTTGAAAAGAAATTAAGAACCAACCTTATGGTTACGTATAACACAACATATAAAGAAAAAAAATCATCTGGCGGTGCCTGGAATGCGAGTGCAACAGCAGGATATACGTATCACAAGCATCACAATCTGAATCTAAACTTTCTCTTCTTAAATAGAGAAGCGACTGGATTAAATGCCGTAAGTTTTACAGAATATACATTATTGGCGGGATACGGTTATACATTCTAAGACATGAAGAGAATTCTCACTATACTATTATTTTTATTAATCAGTTCATATAAAATATGTGCTCAAGGTACCTATCCAGTTACGGCTAATATTCAGTTAACTCCGCCTTACACCGTATATATGTCTGACTTTGTAAGTCCGGCTTCCAATAAATTATTCGTCAGTTTATTATTTAATGATCTTACAGATCCCATGATTGATGTATACTTACGCTTTACAATAGAAGGAGTAGGTGTTACGATTCAGAATAGTATGGAGTTTCGCCCGCCTCAGCCAATCCATTTACAAAGCGGAACACTTGAAAGGCTTGACGCTTCCATGCTTTCAACCTATTTTGATCCAAACAATCTTAACTTTCAAGGATATACAAGACAACAATATCAACGTAGTACAGCTTTACCTGAAGGGTTTTATAAGATAAGTGTTCAAGTGTATGAATATACAACAGGTGTACTCATATCAAATAAGGCGATCTATAGTGCCTGGCTTATGCTCAATGATCCACCACGTGTCGTATCACCCGTTTGTGGCGATAAAATCAGACTGTTGAATCCACAAAACATTGTTTTCCAATGGGTGCCCATGCATATGGCTTCATCAGTTATTGGTGAAGAAACAGAATACTATTTTAAGATGGTGCAGATCCTTCCTACCGGTAGAAATCCGAATGATGCAATATTAAGTTCTGTGCCAATATTTGAATTTACAACCGAAAACAGTTCGTTTTTATACGGTATGGATGACCCCTTACTGATACCCGGACAACAATATGCATGGCGTGTACAGGCCAGATATAAGAATGGTAAATCTATGTTTAAAAATGATGGATATTCTGAAGTATGTTTTTTTACTTATGGAGATCCATGTACGCCACCTGTAAATATTATATCAACGGTTCAGAATGCGCAACGAGTAAATATTGGTTGGACGGCTTTAAGTTCAGCAGATGGATATACACTGCGCTACAAAGAAAAAAACAACAGTGCTGCCAATTGGTACGAAAATCAAGTTACGACAGCGGGCGGACTTATTTCAGGGATTACATCGGGTACTGCATACGAATATCAAGTGCAAACAACCTGTGGTTCCTATCAAAGTGATTGGAGCATCATTGATACATTTAAAACGGCAGCAAGTCCAGAGCCAACTCAATGTGGTGTAGCCGTAACTATTCCGACTGCATCTACAAGTGATCCATTACTGAATTTGTTGAGCAACGATGTAGTAACGGTTGATGGCTTTAAAGTGCGCATCATTCAAGCTTCAGGTCAAAATGGAATATACACAGGTACAGGTGTTGCTTATATACCATTTTTAAGTGCGTATATAAAAATGACTTTTTCGGGCATTACAATCAATAAAGAATTTATTGTAACACAAGGCAGAATGGTTGCTGTTAAATCCAATAAAGTACAGCTTTATAAAAATCAGGTACAGCCGAAGGTGTATAGAGATATATGTACAGGTGATGGGAATGGGAATTCGAATCCGCGTTCAAATAATACTTCTCAAAATGGCAATGCATCAACATCCAATGGTTCATCAACCAATACAGTTAGCAATGATACAATAAGAGTGATTACAATAAATGGGAATATTGAAGTTAGTACAGGTGATACTATTACAGTCAACGGACAACAAATAGTTGTAGATAAAAATACTGTAATAAAAAATGGAGATCAAGTAATTGTTAACGGAAATGCAATAACAGTTTCTACAGTATCTAGTAGAAATATTACTTCTTCTTCTGCAGCTTCGTCATTGAATGGTGGTTTGCCTTCAGCAATAACAGAGGTTATTCAAGCTATTAAAGCTGATATTTCTAACGTTGATAATTTAATATTGAATGCTAATCAGTATGTTGAAAGTAAGAAGAATGTATTGAAATTAAATGAAGAAGTACCATTACTGGAAGGTGGAGAGGGGGGCATATCTGAAAATAGCATTGCCGTATCTATTGACATGCAAGGTATGGCACTCATGCCTTATTTTGAGCAAAGGCAATCAAATGCGGATTATAAAAATTATTCTAACGCTGTTGATTCTTCAAGATATTATTTGATTATGAAGAAAGTTAAAGAAAACAACGGTAGCGCGATATTAGATTCTTACTTGAATCAGCCATTATCTAATGAACTCCAAGCAGCGATAAATTCTGCTCTACAAACATTAACTGTGTCACAATTGGATGAATTAACCAGAAATCAAACTATGTTTAAAGCATATGTAAGAAATTTTATTGAGAATAAAATAGCACTTCAAATAGGTTTGGATAAATTAACAATTGTAGAATAAATGAAATTGAAAATTATATATCCTATGTGTAAAATAGTAATTAGTTTTCTTTTAATAAGCTTATTTACTATTGAAAGTAAAGCTGGTGGAATGCTGGATACTACTTCTCTTGAGTGGAATCAGGAGGTAGATAAATGCGTAAACTTATTAAATGGCGCTATTGAAAGAAATCAAAATATAGAAGATAGTATTTCTGCGGATAACCATTTTAATTTTAATAGGTTAAATACAACATTTGACGCACAAGGCAATACGAAAATGTCGGAAAATGTAGTGTCCTACCAATATGTGATTGATAGAAACGATTTTAATTTTATTAGCCAGCAATCTAAAAGTAACTTAAATGGGAAGTTAAAAGCATTAAAAGATAATGCAGGCATAAGCTATTATATTTTGTTTCAGCCATCGGATTATAAAATGACTCCGATAGAAGCAGCTAGTTTTAACAGTAAGGTTTTTGGGAGAAGTAATCTTGGTAATTCAACAACTAACAAAGGTATTTTAATTATTGTTTCAGTAAACCAAACAAGTAGTTCTAAGTTGTATTGGAAAAATCCTTATTATATTCCAACTCCTATTATTTTTACTACCACATCTACTAGTTGTATACTATCATTATCCACAGGTGCAGGGGTTAATCCAGAAGTGAAAAATGAGTTTTCCAATATTATAACTAGTGTTTTTAGAAATACGTATGATGAAACTCAAAGAGAGCAAAAATATTTAGGAGTATTTGATGCAGTTTATAGAAAGATTAATTTTAGTAGAAAAGTATACGCTTACCAAGTAGACAAAAGAGGTAATATTAATGAGGAATTATTTACTCTTCCAGCCACAATGGGTAATAATGAAGCGGCAATATTTTCCTTACATGTTCAATATCCATATTATGAAGCAGGCCATGCAAATGATCCTAAGTATTACAAACAGCCTAACCCTATCCGAGAAGAATACATAAAGCAATATGCAAAAGCTTATGTGTTATTTTGTGCATACTCAAACTTTAGCGGTTTATACAGTACCACTTTTATCATAGAACCTCCAGGAATTATTTATAAGGATGCATATCAAAATCATATTGATTGGAGCTTAGTTATTGATATTGTAGGGTTACAGGCTTCTTGTCTTGGGCTAGACATTGTAACAGATTTTGTTGGTGCAGTTTATTCTGCAAGTCAGGGTAAATGGTTAGATGCTTCTATCTATACTGGAGCTATGTTTTTACCATTTGTTAGCGGTACTGTTATTAAAGTATTTCTTGCTGCTGGAAAAACATTTAGTAAAGGAGCATCTTTTTTAATACGAAAAACAACGAGTATTACAAACGAGGTATCTAATAATATATGGAAATTTTATACAACATCTGCTAAGACTAAAGTATTTGTTGAGATAAATATAAACGGTGATTTAATCATTAAAGAATTTTCTACTGTTAACTTTACGGGTGGGACAGATGATATTGTTCGTTCTGCAAGTTATACCAATCCTACAGGTCAAATTGAAACGGGAGATATTGCTTTTACAACAAATGCAAATGGGCTTTCGGGTGTTACAAAGAATCTTGTTAGTGGTACGACGAATCTTGCTTGGATAGATGATTTGGTAAGCCTTTTACCATCAGGATCAAAAACAAAAATTACAAGTTGGATAGCGAATGGTTTGGATGCAACTAAGCTTAAAACTGCTTTTAATACTACTGCAGATAAAACAATTCTATATAATAAACTCAATTCATCAAAAGGCATCAATCACCAAAGAGCAATTATAGGTGATTATAATAGCATATCTGGAGTTACACAAGGCAGTTTTGTGAGTAATGCTGTTGCTGATGTAAATTCTAATATTCTAAAAAATGCGGATAATAAGCAGTTTACTATGTTTCCTGCACAATCCAAAACATTTGTACAAAACGCTTCTTTGAGTGTAAGAAATTCAATTGAAGTTATAGAAGATTTAGGTAATGGTATTCAATTTATTAAAATTAAGCCTGGAACTAAAATCTATAGAGTATTTGATGGATATAAGCCTTGGGACGATATTTCAATGATAGGTAATACTTTGCCAAATGGGTCTTTTTGGACTTTTGAAAAGCCTACTATAGTTTCTGACGTAATAGAAGGAACTGCTGTAATGCCTGAATGGAATGGTATGACTAAAATAATTGAGATTGAAGTTCCATCGGCAGGACTATTTGGATGGTATGGTAAAGCAGCTAAACAGCCAGCATCAAGCACTACATCAAGCTTTTATCTTCAAGGCGGAGAAGAGCAAATAATTATAAATTTTGGTCAAAATCAACAAAGTATATCTTCTATTACAACAAGTATAACGGCTGCACCATGGATAAAATAGAGAAATTATATCATTCCCAATTAGAGTTTATTTGTGATGAATACAGAAATAAAATTTATTCATTACCGTCGTGGCAATTGAATAGTAGGTTACCAAAAGAAATACAATTAAGAGAACTTGATGAAAAGATTGAGTATTTAATGGAAAATTATAAACGAAATAATCCAGTTTATTTATTATTAAATACTGATTTGGAATTACTAAAAGATGGAAATGTTTTTTATGATGATTTTAAGTCTCTTAATGTTGATCCTAGATATTTGGAAAGCATAGGGTTTACTGAGACACAAATAGATAATTATTATGGATTTGTAAACAGCGTAAAAACACTATTCTCATAGGTTTTTACAAAGGTTGATAAATTCATATAAATGAGAAAGTTGACATTATATCCAAGAATGGGAGATTCAAATATTAGACATATAGAATCAATTATTAGCGCATCATTAAATGAAAATTTTAAAGAGTTTCTAAAAGAAAATGCGGGTCTAAGTCATTATGAACGTTATTTTATTGATAAGGAACAAACACAATGGGAGGTGAAAAAATATCTTGCATATGTTGAATTGTTTAAGCTTACAGAAGAGTTCGTTCGGGAATACAAGCGCAAACTAGTACCATTTGCATATGATGGTGGTGGTTGGCATTTCTGTTTATGTATGGATGAAGGGGTAGATTATAGTAAAATAATCATAAATCGTTGGACAGACCATTTACCAGAACAACAGTTTTTAACTATTGCAGATAGTTTTGAAGAATTTATAAATGGTTTAAAACGAGAAGAAGAAATAAATTAATGACGTTACCAAAAAAAAATAAAAGTTATACTTAGAAAGTATTAAGCAACTAAAATAAATAAAAACAAACCAATGAAAAATCAAATCTTAAAACTAGCTATCGCATTATTATCCGCAACAGCAATTTTTACCTCATGTAAAAAAGATGGTGATGACCCAATTACACCTTCAAAACAAACTTGTACAATTGATTATTTTACAGATGAAGAAAATGGGGATTCTACCAAGTTTTCATATAATGCTCAAAATAGAATTTCCAAAACAGAGTATTATGAAGCGGATAAAACACTTGTAGCGGTTCATGAATACACATATATGACGGATAAAATTGTTGAGACCTCAGTCTTTCATAATGATGATAATACTACAATAGAAAATGAAATACATTATCATTTGAATACGAATGACATTTTAATGTATGAGTCTCAGACAAGAGATTATGGGATTAATATGAATTATGATACAACTTTCTATACCTATGACTCTAATGGGTATATCATAAGACTTGTTAATAAAAATGTAGATACAAATAACGATGTTATTACTAATAAATCTTCAGATACAACCTGGTACACATATACAAATGGTAATTTAACATCTGAAAAATTAAAAAGACAAAATGGTTCTGAGGTAATTACCACCAATACATATACGAATATAGAAGACAATATGCATGTTTTTTCTAATGACATGCTGAGTCCAGGTATGTACGGAAAGCTAAGTAAAAATCTTTTAGCATCAAGCAGCAATAATGAAAACAGCGATTCTGAAACATATACGTATGAGATAAACAATACAGGGCTGGTTACTCGATATACTATTGTTTCTATTTATGGGACAAATTCAGATGTAGCTACAAATGATTTGCATATGTATTATCTGTGTAAATGATTAATACATTCCTATTAAAAACACAATGAAAATATACAACACGTAAATTTATCTGTTGTATAGCCAGTTTAAATCATGAAAAGCTTCATGCACATTATATCATTTATAAAGAGATACATATTAAGCAGGAATATTTTTCTGCTGTTTGCCATGCTGCATGTTGCTTTTTATACATCTGCTCAAACTATAACTTCAACGGATAACACAGCTGAAGCAAATCAAAATCTTATTCTG
>JAULBW010013336.1:0-10016 GCA_032358265.1 Vaucheria bursata | reverse complement strand
TATATTTATCATGCACTAATTGTGTTGATAGAAGTGAGCTAACTCTATTAACACAACAAAATATATAACCCTACTGGCATCTGTGCAGCCAATTTACTTGGAACGTCATAAGTGAAAACTGGCCACAGCTATAAAAATAGGATTTATCCCTAAGGGAGTTAACTCCTAAGAATGCCTTAGTTGCTTATCACTTTTACTCATGCAGTCAATCTTTTTACAAATTGCTTTTTGTATTAGGTTGATTATTTTAGGCAAAAGTTTTCTTCTTTACCAAAGTATAGCTTAATATGGGTTCAGAAGTATTAGTTCTTGAGTGCTAGTTAGATGCAAATGGTTTTTAACAATTTTACTGTAAGATTTTTATCTTTAAAACTAAGAATGACTCATAATGACTACACTATTAGCTTTTTTGTCTTGTGAAGTTTAATATTGTAAATTTCAATTTCAGTCTTTAATATTCTCAAGCAAATACTCCAAAAGGGGCACTATTCTGTGTCTGAACAGAAGCAAAAATAACAAATGTTACATTAGTTCTAATAATAGCATTGAGTACAAATTTTACAGTTACCAGGAAATTTTTCATTGCCTTCAGTTTTCTGTAAATTTTAAAAATATTTTAAAAATTATATTTCACCATTGATATTATTTGATTCTGAGCACATGAGATTTTTTATACTCAAGTCTCTACTGAGCTAACTTGTAAGTGCTAAGTGGCTCATGTTGAACAAAATTGATACCTGAAGTTCATAGAACAGCAAAAATATTTAAAAAAATTGATATTTTCTGGATGTCATCACTTAAAATCCCTTGAACACTTTTCAATTTGAATTGGTATAGGTGCTTACGAAGAATTTAAAAATATTTGGAAGGCTAGATGTTTGGACTCAACCAGAAAACTATCCAGCTTGAAACAGAAACCAACAGCATTCATCCCATATTTTACATGTATATTTTCCACGTTTGTACGATGAACATTTTTTTGTTATTACGTGAAATCTAAAACTTACGCGAAAACTACCATGTCATGACCAAGAATGATTGACTTAGCTGGTACATATACTTAAATTATTTCTAATAGTACATACATAGTCAAGCAGCAATATTGAAAAGAACACAACAAAATGGTACTTTTTTATGCAATAAAAAAATGGCCGCTATCAAAACTTTTTCCTAACCTAAATATGGATTCATATTTGATCGCCCTCCGTGACTAGAAAACCTTAGTTCTTCTAGAGGAAATACATTATCAACAGGGGGTGTATTTTGGGTTAAGTTAAAAAAACAATTCAATGTGAGTCAAAATGACTCATTATCTCTATTGAATTTACCAAAATATTCAAAAGATTAAATCTAATTATAGAATATGTCAAGCATTCTTGCCTATATTTTTCTACCTGATTTACAAATTTGGTTGGACCTCTTGGGTGCCAATTCGGATCTTAAACGGCAGTTAAAATCTGATGAAATTAAGTCCATTTATAACTTTGTTTTAGAACTTGGCTTATTGGTACACCAAAATGAAATGGACTACCCACAAATATTAATGACTCCTTAACAAATCACTAAGTTCAGTGACCGCTCAAAAGCTTTTCTCAGAATTTACATTTGTTGGTTACGAAAGAAACCTAACCAGAATTTTAATTAACAGTTTTTTATAGTAAAATACGACATCGCCAAAGACACAAACGATCGTAATAATTATACGTACAAATTCATGGAAAAGCTGAGCAGAAACTGAAATGTGTGCTCAAAAAAAGCAGCTCAATTTCGAATTTGATGACTACACCATCGAATCTTTTTTTACAATATGAATTCTTAAGATTATACTATTTGGTGATCTTAAAAAAATATTCAGCCTGAGGTCATAGTTGATTTATGCGTATTATGAACTGATTTCGAGTATTACTTGAAAATTAGATTTTTATGGAAGAGGTTCAGAGTGATGACCCAGTCGACTACAATGAACAAAAGCATCTGTTCCGTATCCTTCCATGCTCATTATACTCAGATCTCCACCAAAATAACGGGCATAACTCCTGCAAAACGAAAAAATAATGTTAATACATCATGTACTGCTGATATGCCATCAACTGATACCATCGGTTACCCTAAAAACTATTAGTTAAATCGAACATATCGGATGAGGGATCGCAATATACACCAGCATACGGAGGTCTACAGGTGTAAAGCGATAAAATAATAGAATTTATCAATTAGTTAACCATCGATTCATAGCGTATCAACTATATCTCAATTCACATGGTTGGATAATACGTTTACAATGCCTAATAGACTACATTTAATATCGGACACTGTTTCACATACTAGGCAGAATGTTCTACAATGATTCTAGAATAATATTAACACAATTTGATCATTTGTATTGCTGTGACACAGTGGCACAGGCAATTCAGCTCATTTGTACAGTTCAGTTCAGAATATTCAGTTCATCATAGCATCATGAATTCTTATTATTATTGAGCAAAACAACTAAGGTAGGCTGCTAATTATGATTTAAGTCGAAATTCATCCTCGACAATTTTGTCAAGCCAACTCCGATCGAATAAAGCTGTTAACTTTGAGAAGAGAACAGTATGACTCCAAAAAAAATCAAATTTCAAAAAATTTCCTGAAAGGTTTATTGCTTGCCTATCTAACTTTTTGTAAAGGTCATACTTGTTTTTTTTAACATAATTAGTAAAAAAAGTGATGGATTTAATCTTAGTGTAATATGCTTTTCACAATTGAATCCTATGAATAGAATGATATACATATATATACATCGCCCAATTTCAATTAGATATAAAATGATCAATGGTTCACATTTGCCTAGCTATGGAATGACAAAATCCGATGAAAGGGTCAATAGCACAATTGAAACAAGCCGAATGAAGACAAATAGACCTTTCAAAAGTATTCCATCAAAATTATCGCATAATCAAATCCCCTAATTTTCACCCCCTCCTCCTCTCCCTTCCAGAAACTAATTAATTTTTCCCATCGAAATGTTTCCATTGATATACAAAATAAGTTCCATATGTTAAACTCGACCATTGACCTCATTTCAAGGAAAGCACGTTAACCATTCGATAGAATAACTGATTCTTTACAGCACCACCAGGTACATTTATGAGAATCATTGATATCAAAGCAAATTACAAATCAAAAGGTGCACTAAAATATAACGTTAAAATAGTATTAGGCAAAAAATTAAAAATAGTTTTATAAAATTTATTTTTATACTTTCATTTAAAAGCAATAAATTTCACTGCAAAATTTAATATTGGAGACTTTCGGATTAGTCCGATGAGCATACCTCTCTAAGGGGATTTTGTCACAGCATGGAGGCTGGCAAATAAAAGTGTGATTTTTAAAATATTTTTCTAGTGCTCAACTTCCCACTCTCTCAATCAATTGGGGTTGACACTTTAATAGGGAAATAGCCAAAATTCATGAAAATCAACTGAATGCGGAAATCACTGCAAAAATTTATCCAATAAATTGATTGTGTTCAATCTATCTTGATGAGGACTTTGTCGATTGGTCGATGATTTAGTAATGTATTTGTGTTCGGCAACTTTGGTGAAAAATGGCAGGGATTCCTTAAATATATATAAAAATTTAGGATCAATGGCTAGCGTTATCTTTAACACTTGGAAACCGGAGTATTATTGAGTTCAAACCAAAAGCTGGTCCTATTGATGTGAATGTAACGATATGCTGCTCTAATCGAATAGAAGAACATGCGTTGTTCTTATCGAATAAAAAGGCATCTTAATATGTATGGGGAAACATGATAATAACCTCCCACAAATTCTTCACAAGCCGACATTCGTTCGGTGATATCATTTTTTGAACTCAAGATTACTAGTGAAGTTAAATAATAATTCTTTTATTGCACTGAAAATTTGAAAGCATTTTGACTGGCTAAAATGAAACGATATGACCGAACACATTGCGGCACGTAAAATAGTAACATTCTCCCCCCCCCCAAATACCTGGAAATTGGCAATCCATAACCTAATCCAGCCAGTGGGCTCTCTTTTCCGTGGTCACTCTCTACCTCGCTCAGCTCTATGAACCCCTTTTGAACAGCCGGATCAGCTGTGGTAAACAAATAGCTCCATATTCGATTCATGTATGACCTTCTGATACCACCACCTTCATCGGCTACTTTAATTACGACATCTTCATTCTATATGAAATGTTTCATATTTGAAATTCCTCAAACTGATACTGTCGATTACACTAAATATTATTAGTTGATCCGATACATTGTATTATAGATACAAATAAGCACCAGTAAATGGAGATTGGTGAAGTGGTATGCCATCAAATATAAGAATTCTACATACTTTAGCAGACCAATGATCTATGGAATATCAACTGTATGCATTTATAGGAAATGAAATATAAGTAAAATCTACACTGCGCAGATCAGGGAAATTTCAACAAACTTGTACAGTATGATTTTCTTAACTTGGTACGAACAAAGTTCTTGAAAAATAGGTTCAACATTTTCAAAAACTATGCTCAAATTTTTTAAGACTATATTCGATCTAAAATTCAATCATGCAGTTGAATTGCATCCCACCCCAGAGTCTATTACCCACCCCCTTAATGTAAAGTATGATGAAATAAGAATTGGTTATCAAAATTTTATTGAATAATAAAATCGAATAGCTTTGTCGCATGTATTATCTATGAGACCTCATAAATACTAATTTATCACATTTTAGCGATTATATAATAATTATTAAATTTACAGAACGGTACTTTCCGCCTATTTACAACGCACATCAGACTCATACGTCGGGACCCTGCGAGGCTCCTCTATGATTGCGACGAATCATCTAAATCATTCTTTTTTTTATAGGCAAAATACAATGGGCAGTGGTTGAATACGAGGGGGGGGGGATTCATACAAATCATACAGAGATTTATAGTCAATTACCTCTTCACCATCAGCAATAACAATTCGAATAGGAAACATGTCCATGTTATCAATACCATGAAATTCGACGGTGGCACGCATGCTATTCTTTATTAGCTCCATCATAATGTAATGCAAATGGCTATAAAAAGAAAAAAACAATAGAACTTTATTTGCGGAGTATCGGAAGAACATAACGATCTCCTAGTTAGAGATAGGCAAAAAATAATAGCATTATTTAGCAACTTTTCAAGTTATATGAAATTATTCTGTGGTCAATATCTCAGTAAAAAGTAACTTCCAATTATGTTTCAAGGTATTCCAGTGACTTTAAAAATAATGAATTAAATAATACAAATTTTAGAATAATTTCACAAATTTTAGCGAAATTTACACTGAAAAAACATCCATGCAATAAATTTTTTAAGTGGTAACAACCACTAAACAGTTTTATGGAAATTTAGTTGCTATCTTTTCATAGTGTTTAAAATCAATCCTTCAATATGCTTTACAATGATATTGGGTGCAAAATCTATAGTTTATTCTGCAGTAAAATTAAATCATTGAAAACTCTTACAAAATGGATTTCATTTTAATGTTACAAAGATGATTCAAACAAGCTTCAGCAAACCTTTTAAAAATACAGTAAATTTTGGATATATCAAACTAACCAGAACCACAGAAATATTGCTGTCCAAAAAAATCTGACCCCGAACTTGGAATAATATGTCTAAATCGTTTATTCTTTATGTCCGAAAGTTTTCTGTATAAATACATTTGATTCATTAGCATATGCATGGACCAAATATTAATATGCTGTGTCCAAAATTGGTTAAATCTGAAATCTAATCTAAAGTTGGCCATAATACAATTTTTTCGTTCGTTTGTTTTACATTAAAAATTTTTAAAAGTGAATTCATTGTATCCAAAGTTTAATGTATATAAGCATGTTGCATACTTATATTGGTACCTTGGAACATAAGAAAAGGTCAAGTCCAGCCGTCCATGTAAGGTCACATCAGGTGCATCTCCATACTGTCTAGTGCACACAAACTTTGCATCTTCAATAGCGGCACTAGCTATATTTGCTGGACTCGTTTCTTGGCAAACCATTCCAATCCAACTTGGTTCCGATTTGGCCCCAAACAGGCTTGAATTCAATGGCTCATCTCTCAATGCAAGATAGTGGCCAATCAAAATTCGAATTCCTATTCGACTCATGTAGAATCCGTCTAGAAAGTTGTGTAACCGGTCTAAATCGTAGAAATTCTGCATATCCTAAATACATAATGAAATTGCATAATATTCTTTTGCTGCATAATTAGGTTGAATGTTAAGGCAAAATTGGTTCTCGGTACTGTCTTTCTCCCCCCAAAAAAACACTATACCCAGAGGATTCAAGTGCAGTTAAACCTCTTAAGTCAGACACCTCATATCTCTGGACACCTTAGTATTCTGGACAGCTGAGAAGACAGACTTTTTTGTAGACTGCCATTGAACCTCATATATCTGAATACTTTCAAATTGGACATTTGAGCATTTGACAATGAAATGTCGAACTAAAGAGGTTTCACTGTACAGCATACGCACAAGTGATTTAAGTCTAAAAATTTCAATAAACTGTCATTTTAAAAAGGCGATTCACCTTTTTATACTATTCTCAAATTTATTACTTAGCAAAATATTTTCAATTCGATTTATAAAACTTGGAACTTTTAAATAGAATTTTATTGTGCAATAGAACAAACCCAAGGAGATGTGATATTTCATACAAAATGTCCTTAGGTACAATTTTCAACTTTCGCTTAAGTTTGCTTTAGAACAATATTCAAAGAACAATTTCAAAAGCAGTACTTCAATAAAGGTTACAAGATATTATATACATTTACCTAACTAGCCAGTATCAAAAAAAGCTCATATTAATTGATATAGAGAAAAGGTCATACAACGTCCAAGTTCAGCTTCAGATTTTCGTTTACAATGAACTAATTCGGTAGCCTCAATAAATTCATTACATCGGAACAATACTGCAGTAACTTTTTCCATAGTCTAAAAACTTACATCGTTAAATGAGCTTCCAGGAGATGTTTTCAAAGATTCCCGAAGTTCCCAAACTCCTCTTGCCATCGATAACAGTACCGGTGCATGTCGTGCATATATATCTGTTAGCAAACTTGCAAACTTCGATTCTACTTCTCGAATATTTGGCAATGGGCACTGTGTGATATCATTATACGAGCGAACATACCATTCTCTGACCTATGTAAATAAAAGAATTTAGAGACATGTGAACACTTATCGGCATCTTTGCAAATGTACAGCTTTTTTACCTTAACCACAGATATTGGTCATGAATGAAAAGTCACACAAAATTTGCCTATAGTTTTATCGAAGGAATAGTTATTGGAGTCTTTTTCCATGATCGTGATCTTTCATTTATGACGTATTTTCGATGACAGCATGAACATCCACACATGTACTTATGTGCGCACTGTGTAAACTTTGGATGTAACGAATTTACTTTAAACGAATTTGCACTCCTAACCAACAAACTAAAATGTCCCGATTATGACCAAGTTGAGCTTCAGATATAATTTACTAATTTGATAGCCCTGAAAAAATTCATTTCGCCAGAAGTTCATTATATATCATCTGCAGGGTATTGTTAGTATATATGTATTATCATATTTAGACTTCGTCAGGATGTGTGTACACGTGCATCAGTATTTTAATATAGTACGTTGACACCTATGAATACATAAGCATGACAGTATCAACAAACTTGCTTCATTATGCATACTTCAATGTATATGAATATTCAGCAAAATTGTATCTTCCTTTATATTTCAATGCAGGACTACAAATTAAGATTCTCAAAGAAAAATCCGAAAACTATTGCGTGCTAAAAAATGATTCGAAAATTAATATTACCTGCTGGACACTCTTTTGTTCAAGCATTTCTGGTACTGATTCCAAATCACGAACCCTATATCAATGAAGCAGATAAAGAATAAAAAATAAAATTTATAATAGACAACTAAGCATGATATCGATCGTATCAAAATTTCAGTAAGCCACTCGTTGCGTCAACAAGGAAGAACTATAATCTAGTAAGTTGATTGCTCCTTAGCTCAAGCGCCGCATGAATGTAAGTACCGAGTTAGATTTATGATAGTCTAAATCATAAAGTCAATGAAAGGATTGCAGTTTTGCTGTTTATTTCTAGATTAGTGCGCAAAATTCTATAGTTCAATTTAATAACCAATAAATTTATAGTGAAATATTTATATTTGTCAAAATAACAATTTAAATTTTAGAAATCTTTTGCTTAAAGCTTGAAGACTTTTTAATGTAAAATCGACAGGCTGTTACCTGTGTGCAAGCCGAATAGGTAACTCACGATGCAAAAAAGAGGCCACTTGAATTAACATCTTTTCTCTCGTTGTCAACGAAGATTCTTTGAATATAATATCGCCACTTAGAAGTTCACCTCGGCCTGTATCAATCAGAGTCTTCAAGCTCACGCCTGTCTGACGCACGATTGCACTTTCCATTATTCGATTGTGTAACTCTGAACCGGGTGGCGACACTAAATCATTATAATTCAAACCAGTACTAAACCGAAGTCTTTGATGCAATCTATTTCTATTCTGCTTCGTTTTATAAGTAGATGAACTATGAACAGACTCGTAACTTGATTGTATCCTTCTTTTACAGCTTTGAAATGGAAGCAGAGCCTTTATTCGAGCCACTCTAATACTTTTTTGCATTGTGCGATCGAAGAATCAATATGAGAGATGTGGGAAAGTTTCATGCACTTCTGTAGTGCATACTGATATAACGACAAAATCGCTATACTGGTTTTTTAATAGTTTTTTATGGACTTTTGTATGGTTTTATATGGTCCATCACGTTTTTTTAATAGCGCTAGTGCTTTTTTCAACTTGTTTTTGAATGGTTTGAATTTGTTTCTCAGTGGCATTCTTTTGGTTTTTTGGGTTTTAACATCAAATAATACGGTCTAGCAGCAATTGCTGGCAACTTTTATTATTTTTACGATTTTTATGGTATCTATTATGACTGAATATGGGAGGGTGCCAGGGATTCCATCTCTACCCAAACTGCTTACTCTCCATACGTGCACTTCCCCCGCATCTTAATGGGAGCAGGCACGCACAGCCCTTCTCTGTTCTGGATTCTGCTGCTGAAATTTACGGATGAACACCTCAGGTTTATTGCCATGGAGTGTTGTGAAAAGGGAAATGTAAAGGATGTTGATGGTAGTATTAACACTGCACTTCCACACAGTGCATACATGTTCAAATGTGAAACATATTCACATCATGCTGATCATGCTGCCATTCTTCTTGCCATACATATGTACCAGCTTCTTCTCGCAGCAGCTGCACAGCACGCTAATATAGTCCTCTCCCACAGGCCCCACCTCTACACCCCTACACCTCAGGTCATTGTGGGTCCTCTTAGCAGGAATCAGGTGTTAAGGGAAATGGAAGTAAACAAAGAATAATAAAGACAAGATGATGAAAAGACAAAAGCAAAAGAAAGCTAAGGTATAGTAACATATAAAGTAGCAATGCCAATGATAAGCATCAACAATAATTGCACCAAGTGGCAGCATGATCTCTGTACAGTAGCAAAGTATTTACTAGTTTGCAAAAGTGGATAAACTTGGTAGGAGATATTGTAGTTTTTTTTGTAATTCCACTAGAGGTTAACCTTGAAATGGTAAAATAATTAATAGAGCCAGTTTAACCAGATAGCAAATAAAATCAGGAACATCAGAGATTTTCTCGATTATGGCATATGTCCAGAATAATACAGATCCGATCAGAATAATAAAGGGTAGGGCTATGTATGTAAATCTTATTGTAAATTGTAAATAGTGAGTATTTTGATGTCTAGCTTTTGAACTTGGCATCTTCAAGAGCTGCAGCTACTAGGTGGTCCTCATCTGCAGCAGAGCTGCATTTGACAATCCTGTTGCACACTGTCAGGATCTGATCTGTTTCGCCGTGATCTGTTATTGAACTGTGACTCTATCGACTTAATTCGTCTAATATGT
>JAULBW010013315.1:0-10017 GCA_032358265.1 Vaucheria bursata | reverse complement strand
AAATTCAGAGTAAACTAGTAAATAAGTATTTACCTAATAATAATAATAACGAAGCTAATGATAATAGCCGTCCCATGTATAAAGGGGAACCATTTACAAATCGTTATAATATATTGCCTGGTTATCGTTGGGATGGTATAGACCGATCAAATGGTTGGGAACAAAAATTAATTCAAGCTAAATACAAACGACAAATTAAGCAACAAAAACAATATGAATTTTCCACCGAAGATTTGTAGTACTAATACGTTCATTAACTGATTGTTAAATATAAATTCAACTGTTTGTAAGCATATAGTACTAGTATAATATTAATATATATAATATGTACTTTTTATTAATTATAAAACAATTGATTTGTTACACTAGCATGAATCAAAGCTGAAGGGTATTTTGCATTTACTAAACGAGTTGATTAAGTATGAATGTATAGCAAAATATCGGAGTGTAATAGTAGTTTATGCTTCTAATAATTTTTGTAGCAATTTATTAACTTGTCTAAATTGTTCTCCAATAGGTGTTTGCTTTTGTAACTTAGATTGAATTTTATTATGTATACGACGAAATTCTTCATAACAATCATTTACTCGTTGAATTCTTTGTTCCCGAGCTAAATCTAATCCACTTATATTATCATTATTATTAAATGAATTATTTCTTGTATCAATAATAATATTACTAAAACTATTTAATATAAATTTAATATATCTTAATGCTGTTTGAACATATGATTCAAATGGAGAATCTAATAATGTTGAACTACAAATCTGTAATATTATAGCGGCATATTCTAAAGTAATAGTCTTTTGTAATTGTAATTCAGCTGAATTTAAGAAATCTACAACCACTTGTAAAGTAAAATGTTTTTTACTTTTCGATAATCTATTTAATGCATTAAATAATGATTTATTATTATTATTGTTCCATAATTCGGCTAATATTTTAATATCGGATAATCTATCACTTAACGATTTTCTCATCATATCATGATTTTCATTACATTCATGACGAATAGAATCACTATTATAAATATCAAAATTATTAGTTGTATCACCCAGTAATAGTGTACTACCATTATCAATATTCATGTGTTTATTTATATTTCTATCATTTATTATTTCATTATCAATATCGTCTGTATTGGTATTATTATTAGTATTAATAGGATACCGTTTTGGTGGAAGTATGTTAGTGGGATTGTTATTATTATTTGTAATAACAATGGGTTCTCCTTGTTGATGAGCTTTAAAGAATGCTGCATTAGGATTCGATTTAATATTACTATTAACAATATTATTATTATTATGACCTATATCGTTATAATCGCGGGTAACTTTTGGTTGTGCAATGTTATTGTTATCATTACTATTAATATTGTTGTTATGATTATTATTAAAATTGAGTTTTTGTCTAGCTTTAGCATCAGCTTCAGCTTCTGCTATTCGCTTTGCTTGTCTAGCGGCTCGTAAACTATTCTTAACTGAAGAATCATTATTAGGATTATTACTGCTATTAATAGGGGTATTATTAGTATGATCTACAGTATGTTGGTTAATATTATTAATAGCTTGGTCTAGATCCAATGTATGAATACAAACAATATTTTTATTTTTACTGGCTGTAACTAATCTATTAGCATCTGGTACAATAGCCATATCAGTTAAACCATAAAATGAATTATTAATATTAGCCGGTTTAATAATATTTAATGGTTTAACAGAGGTATTGGGATTAGCCTGAGTATCCCAATTCCAAAGTTCAATTCCATAATCATTACCAGATATACAAATATTCCCATCATTTAATGTGAATAAAGAACATTTTGAAGGTATAGGATCATTAATGTTATTAGTAGAATAATAGTTATAAGTGGATGAATTTAATGTAAAAGTTTCTAAATCCCACCATTCAACTCCATTTTCACTACTTATAGAAACAATAAATAATTGAGGATGTAAATCAAATGAATTTATTGAATTTTGTTTAGAATAACTATTATTTGTATTATATATATCTTGTAATAATTTTCCAGCTGTTATATCCCAACATTTAACCATTCCATTACTATCTCCAGATAATATCCATTTACCATCCGGAGTATGACGAATAGTATTTATTATTGAATTATGTCCTCTATAAGTTTGCATACAACCTTTAGCTCTAATATCCCATATTTTAACAGTATAATCAGCTGATCCACTAGCAAAAAAATCCCCAAACGGATGAAAATCAATAGATTTAACAGCAGATTTATGATTTGTAAAAGTACGAGTTAATTTTCCAGTAGTTAAATCCCATGTTTTAATATTTCCTCCTCTACTACCAGCTGATATTATTAATTCTCCACTATCGAATGATACACTATCTATACAACTATTATGTCCATCTAATTTATGTAATGCTTGATTTATTTTTCCAACTCTCCATACATTAACTATATTATCAATACCTCCTGTACTATAAACTAAACCTGATTTACGACCTATACTAATACAATTTATATTATCTACACTACTATATACTTCACTTAATTTTTGTAATGACATTCTTTTTTAACACTATATTTATAATAAATAGTTTAAACCCTGTACATCATTATTTATATATATATATTATCATTAAATTATACCATTATTATTTCCCATTTATGCAATTAACAAAATCAACCAACACAAGTTTTTGAATTTATTTTTGAATTTTTCCTTTATTTTGTTTAGCAGTTTTGCATCTAGCAATCCTCGCTCTGTATTTCAAGTTGAATATGTAATGCATTGCAATGCACACATTATTAGTTCATATTCAATAACAATTCAAATATTCACATTTAAATACCTCTACTATATTCAAATATGGATCATAATAACAATAACAATATTAATAATAACAGCAATAATAATTTGTATGTGAATATGAATAGCATCCAAGTGAATGAAAACAATCTTAATAAAAGTAGCATTAAAGATATAGATATGAATATTAATAGTGATAATAACAATAACAATGCATTTAATAATAGCAATGATCATGTTGTATATATGTTTGGTAGTAAAGATTATAATTTACTATTGGATGCCAGTACGGATAATCAACCGAGTAATACTGATAATAATAGTATCTTCAGCGTTAGTATAGTACCGAGTTTGTGTAAACTTAATCTGATATCTATGGCGCCTGGTTTATCTCATATATGTAGTGTTAATAATAGTGGATCTGTAATAGTTTGGGGTCTTAATGATGAAGGCCAGTTGGGAATAAAAACTAATTCTAATTCTATTGTTAGTAGTGCAACTCAATTACATTCATTAGAAACTCATTGGATTGTATCAGTATCAAGTAATTATAATCATACTGCAGTCATATCTCGTAATGGAGAATTATTAACATTTGGTAGTAATAGTTTTGGCCAATTAGGAAATAATTTATCAACTCAGCCTCCTCGTACTTGGGATATGAATAACCATTCATTGCCTCAATTATGTAGAGAATTTGTGAATCTAGGATTGAAAGTAGTAAAAGTATCATGCGGAGAAAATCATACAATAGCTTTAACAAGTATTGGAAGTGTATATTGTGCTGGTGATGCAAGTAGATATCAATTAGGATTAGAAGTAGGAAAATATTTTGATCCAAAGGATAATAGAACAATTCGCCCAGTATTTACACCAATAAAAGCATTAGATCCAGTACCTATAGTTGACATAGCCACTGGATCTTTTCATAGTTTATTTTTAACTAGTACTGGACAAATATTTAGTTGTGGATCTAATAAAAGAGGTCAATGTGGCGCGCCATTAACATTTAGTTTAACAAATGATTCCAATAATATTGCTGCCCATTCGGTATTGTTACCAAAGTTAATTTCATCTATTGAAAATGTATTTATTAGGCGTATATATGCTGCTGGTAATAGTTCATTTGCTATTGATAATAGTGGGTTATTATATAGTTTTGGTGATAATCATAATGGAATACTTGGACATAATAATCGGGATAATTACACTCAACCAACAATTGTTCAATTCTTTAAACAACAAAATATTCACATTAAATTATTTAGTGTATCAACTTCTCATGCTTTAGCTCTTGATAATAATAACAATTTATATAGCTGGTGTTCTGGTTGTGCTGCATTAGGATTACCAAACAATATAAATAACGATGATATTTTACAACCTACTCCTGTACCATTCAACGCAGGTTCTAATAGATATATATTAACTATTAATGCTGGAAATTATCTATCATCTGTCATTACTGTACCAAGTTCAGTTAATTATAACGGTGAATCTACGGGTGGTGTTGATAGTTTCGATTGTAAATATTTTATGGAACTTTTATCAGGGAATAATATTTCTGCTGCTACTTATAATAAAGCTATCCAATATATTAATAACGTATTTTCTCATCCAACCGCTTTATCAGCTTCGTTTATTAATCCGCATCAATCGATTGATATTGATAGTAAATCATATGATAATGTTACTAACAGTTATGCAATTGATGTTGAATCATTAGAACAAGTATATAATAAATTATTGTGGCAAGCTCGAATTGAACCTAGATTATCTCATACTTTGCACACAGCTGCGCAAAAATCAATTAATTATTTATTAAATCGTACTAAAACAAGTTTATTACCTACTAATTTTTCTGCATATAGAGCAATATTAATAATATTACAATCCCCACATTTTATTATTGGAGATCATAAAGAAGTATCATTATTATGTGATATAGCTTCACTTGTTAAAAGAATTCCAAATTCTGCTAAACAAACAATGAAATTAATCCTATCCCAAACTCCTCGATCAACATTTGAACTACGTTATGTTAGAATGTTAATACAAATTATTGAAAAAAAATTAATATTAGAAAAAACTTCAATCGCTACAACTGCTGTGGAAAATTATATTAAAGCTAATTATAATTCTCAAACCCAATTACAATTACAAACAATGGCTAATGAAATACTTAATAACACTAAAATAAAGCAACTTCCAGAAGATATACAAAATTTAATTGAATTATTATCATTATTCTACGAAGCTGCAAATATTACTAATATTGTAACTGATCAAGTATTTCACATTGAACATATAAATAAATTAGTTGATTTAGAGCATCATTTTAAAATATATAGTACATTTGAAAGGACAAAACAAAGTAGAAATAATAATAATATACAATCAGCTGAATTACCACCATTCTCATTATGTTATTATAATTATTTATTAGATCCACAAGCTAAATCATCTATATTACGTATTGAACATAGTTTTCAACAACAATTTCAAGCTTATATGAATGTTATGCAACTTCAAAGTCCTTATTTACATATAAAGGTTCATCGCGATAATATTGTTAGAGATACTATTTATGCTATTAATTCATTGGATACTCAACAATTAAAACAACCACTCAAAATCGAATTTATTGGAGAACAAGGACTTGATGCTGGAGGAGTTCAAAGAGAATTCTTTTTGTTATGTTGTAGGGAATTATTATCACACAGATATGACTTATTTACAATCAATAACGATACTAAATTACTTTGGTATTCATATAATCCCATTGATCCAAGTAAACAATCATTATATACAATAACGGGGATAATCTTTGGTTTAGCAGTATATAATGGTGTATCTATAGAAGCAGAATTTCCTCAATTATTTTATAAGCAATTATTGGACCAAAAAATTGAATTGGACGATTTATTATCCGTAGATCCAGTAATAGCAACTAATATGAAACACTTATTACATTATAATTCAAATGATTTTGAACAAGTATTTGCTTTAAACTTTGCTGTAAATAAACCAAAAAGTAGTAGTATCAATCAAACCAATATGGATAATGATGGTAATAACACTAATAACAATGATATTTTTGAATTGATACCAAATGGGAATAATATATCTGTTAATCTTTCAAATCGTGATGAATATGTTCGTTTGTATTTAGAGTATATATATATAAATAGTGTTAAATCTGCGAGTAATGCATTTGTAGCTGGATTTCATTCAATAATAAATCCTAAAACCAGTTTAGCTATTAAATTATTTAAATCCATTGATTTAGAATTGTTATTGATAGGCAAGAAGGATTTAGATTTTAATATTTTAAAACAGAATGCGGTGTATGAAGGAGGATATAATCAAAATTCTGCTATTATTAAATCTTTATGGGATATTTTAATTAATAAATTTAGCAACGAAGAAAGAATTAAATTCTTAGTGTTTTTAACCGGTTCATCGCGTATTCCTTTAGCAATATTAGCTGATTTAAGGTTAATGATACAACGGTCTGGTCCAGATACACAATTATTACCAACTAGTCACACGTGCTTCTCAACTTTATTGTTACCAGAATATTCCTCATACGACAAACTATTAAATAAATTACGAACTGCAATTAACAATGCTGAAGGATTTGGATTACAATAACATAACAAATACATTTTTGCAATGCTATTGCATTCTTTAAGTGTTAAAGATTAATCATAAATGTTGTATATATGCACTATGATATTTGTATCAAATATACTCTTATATTGTAATGCCTTGCCCAAATTTCCATCAATATCAAATTAAATTAATATTACCCTCATACTGTATCACGCATGCGGCAATTACTGGCCCTAATGGCAAACCAATTATTTTTACTGGTTAATCGGCCAGATTATTAATATTACTATGATATCGATAAATAAGCTGACTAGTTAAAATAAGAAATTAAATAGAATTATCAATTTATTATATTACTAGTAATTAATAGAGTTAAAACTAAATATAAGAAACATGAATTTTTGAACAGTACTATTTAACTATTAAACATATGTATTGACCTGCAATACTGGCTTATAAATTTAAAAAATGCGCTCACTATATATACTTGCTATGCTATTATTGGAGAAACATATGCAACATAACTATCCTCTATCATTTCCGATGCATTTTCATTATTTTGTGCTTCATTTAGGTTTAAAGGAGATAATTCGATATTATTATCGGTATTGGCAGAATTACTATGACTTGGGCTGGAAACATTAATTACTGATTCCATGGATATATCTATACCATTGCTGATATTAGTATTATTCAATAATGATTCATTCACTTGATCAGTAGTAGTATTATTATTATTTGAATCAATAGTATTATTAGTAGTAATAATTTCAGATTTTTGATTTCGTTGTTGAGCTATTAATACTTGTTTATCCCAATCAGTTTTATATAATACAATAGAATAAACAAGTGTAGCACATAACCAAGCACAAGACATACTAAACCAAACTAAAATTAATCCTCCATCAATACTAGTAAATACTAATAAATAAATCAATGGAAATTGTACTAAATAACATGATAATATATTACCAATAACAGTGATTGTAGGCCGGCCGCATCCACGTAATACAGCCATACATACAGCTTTAGTTGAATCAAAAAATCCATATAAATATAATATAGGCTCGATTGATTCAAAACTATTTAAAACCTTACTATCGGAAGTAAATAATTTCCCCCATACTGTTCTTAATGCAACTGTAAATATAAATCCATTAATAATCCCATATATAGCAGCAATAATTATACCATATTTAGCAGTTAGTTTAGCATTGTGAGGATGTTTAGCACCTAAATAATTTCCAATTAATATACTACAAGAAGAAGCAATTCCTAAACAAATACAATACCAAAGTTGTACAGTATTCATAAATATTGAATGAACAGCTAATGAAACATTTCCCAATTTACCAGCTGCTGCAGCGCATAATTCATAACTACCCCTATTATATAATTAATAATATTATATAATTTTCTAGTTAGCATCAAATATTCATGATATAACAATGTGATTTAAACAAAATTTATGTAATTGTCATAAAATTAATTTACCATTCAACAAACAAACTCAATGCACCTGGAATTCCTAATTTGATTATTATCCACCAACCTTTAAATATAGACCAAGATAAAGGCGGCCAACAATTGATTAATTCTGGATTCATAGTACTGTCGTTATTATTACTATTCAATAATGCATTATTATTTTCAAGAGGTGTATAATTATGTATTTGTGCATATTTTTTTTTAATCCTATAATTTCTTATGCAAACACAAGCAACTAATGTAATAAGCATGGTCCAATAACTAAGAACGGTGGCTATGGCTGGACCATCAAATCCTAAATCAAATACATAAACCAATAAATAATTATATAACAAATTTAAAACACTTGTAATAGCACTAGTAATAACGATTGGTCTTAATAAAGATTGTGCTAATAACCATTTTTTAATAGCTTCACATATTAAATTTGGCCATATACCAAATATTAATATATTAACCCATCTACCAGATAAACTACAAACAATATCAGACATACCCATTAATCTAGCTATATGCTCCGATTGAGACCATATTACTCCTAATGGAACAGTTAATATAGTTAATATAACGATACATCTTTGTGTTATTAATCCAACTAATGTAAATTGTTTAGCTCCATATGCTTGAGAACAAAGTGTATCTAATGCAGTTGTAAAGCCTAAAGAAATTGAAAAACCCGTTAAATTAGCTATCATATTACCTATGATTTAAAAATACCCAATAAATGCAATAAAAATATTGTTAATAAAAGAGTTTATCGCTATTAGATGAGCAAATGTCGAATTAAGAAGGTAATCAAACCGATTGCTGCACTCCCTAATTCCACACTACCTAATCTACCTATAAATATTGTATTTATCATTTGAATAGAAAAAGAAATTAAACTATTTACACTACTAGGCCAAGCTAAACGAAATATTAACCAAAAATAACCTTTTAATGAATCATCAGAAGCAAAGTAAATTATTTTATTATTCCCCTTATCATTATTATCATTATTATCATTATTAGTATTATTCTCGTTATTGTCGCCATGGGTATCATTGAGCGCAATATCACTCATAGTACCATTATTCAACAAATAATTATTCTCAATATTATTTTTCTCATTATTATTATTATTATTATCACTTAATAAACCCATTTTCCGCTTGCTACATACGAAAAATGTTAATAATTTGTTAAATGTAAACTATAATTATACTTTATATTTAAATTTTATTAGTATCAATGTTAGTATTGTGTCTGTATATTTATTAGTTATTAAATGTAAACTATAAATTAACACATTTTTTATACGAATTACAATTGTAACATTGTGTTATTTGTTATTGCTGAATTCAGCTACGAATTTTTTCGGATTAACCAGATAATAACCACTAAAAATTGGTAAATCACGGTATACTTTTACTAACTAACTAACTATGCAATGACACTTATGTTTATGAAACAAGTAAATCTAGATATAATTACAAAAATTATTTGAGAATTGTCAGAATAACTAGACAATTAAGCCTATTATTCACAATGTTAGATTGTAGTTGTTGGTTATTTTCTTCTATTTCCTTGAGATTGTGCTAAAGGTTGTGGTACATTAACTCTTGGTAATGGTTCGTCCAATGAAGTTAATGTATTTGATAAATTACTGTTATTGCTAGACAAGGTGGTATTTGGAGTTATAAAACTGACACTACTACCACTACTCATTGTGATATTATTAGTGTTATTAACTCTTGTAGGTTTATTGGATGATACTGATGATTGAGATTGGGAGAATGATTTTATTGCTTGTGATGGTTGAGATTTAATAACTGGTTTTACAACTGGTTGGGCTATAGATTGATGAACAACTGATTTAGATTGAGGCATTGATTGGAAATGAACTGTTGGTTGAACTGGAAATGATGATACACCACCGCTAACATTATTGTTATTTGATGATTGTTGTGTTGGAGCAGGGCCTGAAGAACCTGGAGGTTGTGTTGGTGGAGGACCAGGTGGATTATTGTTATTATTATTATCTAAATTAAATTTAAATTCATCTTGTGCATGTTTAGTTTTCGCCTCAATTAATTCTTCTTTATTAAATACAGCTAATGCTTCTCTATTTAAAGCACAAACTCCT
>JAULBW010013304.1:0-10034 GCA_032358265.1 Vaucheria bursata | reverse complement strand
GTGCTATCAGCGATTGAACCGGCAGGGCAAGATTTGGATCCTGGTGGATTGGCGGGCGGGGAAGTTGCAGCTGTCATCAAAAGAAAAAGCGAATTTACATAAAAATTCGTAACAAAAAATGTCAAGTGAAAAGTATATTCAAAATTATGTAGCGACATGAGATTGTATGTTACTTGAATTAAAGATTTATGTTATATAATCTAAAGCATTGTTAGTTGTTATTAAAACCCATGCTAAAATTTTACACGGTTTCCTTGAGGTACTTACTTCCTGACAGAAGACATGGTAACTTTCCACCAGAACACGATGCGCTTACTTGACTAGTACAGCATGCAGCAGCACCACCAGATTGAAGATGGCATCCAAAACCACCGCACTGTCCACAGGCTGCCGAGCAACATATCTTACCTGATGCGTCCAAGATGCTGCCTGTAGGGCACTTCTTCGACGATCCTATGTGATACGAGAATATTACACGTGAGCTCTGCATTAACGTTTCGGAAACTACGACAAACCTCCAGAAGCGATGCATGGAAGACCACTTGTGCTGCATGATTTTGTAATTTTACTCGTGCAGCATGCGGCTGATCCTCCAACACGCTTATCGCATCCAGAACCTCCACATTGACCGCAGCTAGCAGGGCAACAGTATTTTCCCGCCGTATCCAATAATCCACCCACGGGACATGTTGCTGTGATAAAGTCACGACTTTACTTGCTTAGCAATGGCGTGTGATAGTGAAATATCAAAATTTTATGCATTCACAATAGAAGATCACCTAAAGCACGATTAGAAAGCCATTCCCCGGCATCGTTATATCCTGATACTGCTCGCTGAAAACTCTGTCCTAGAACTATTAAAATCAATGAGATTTTCATCTCCAGCATCACTTTGCGTATAGATATGATTTTCAAGTATTTCTGTGCTGTATTATTTTGAACAAACAGTTTTTTGTAGGTCTATTCACTGGCAAGAAGGAACTTGGATTTCCTTTTTCAGATTGGGGGGTATAAACAGATTTTTTCTATCCCCGTTTTGTGGTTGGCTTTAATTTGAAGGAGTTATTTTCAGGACTGATATACTGTTGGGTTTAACTTGGAAGAGGTCGAATTACTGTGACTTGTATGATCAACGAGTGGAGAGAGGCATTAAGGATAGTTTGTTGATGATAAACATCAATGACTCTGTTTTTAATAATTAGAAGTGTTGTATTAAGTTCAATTACCTTAAAAATTATGTTGACTGCTGCGTACTAGTAGGCTTAATGGCACAGAGAAGCATTCTAGCATAGCGTCCCATTCATAAAGTTCTTTCTGAGATAATGTTGGGGCTTAAGTAGATATAGTTGCACGAGTTTGAATCAAGCAACGATTCTAAACTCTTTCAATACTGGCACAAATACATTGTTGTGTGTTTTGTAGTAAATATTCATAATTAGTACTTGATTGATAGTAGTAACAGTAGTAGTCCGGATGCTAGTATAATTCGACTTAATGTCGTGACATACAACAAAACAGGCAAAAAATGCTAGAGAGCAAAAGCTTAATTATACATTATATCTTGACCTGTGTTGTGAGAAGTGATTACACTTCTTCAGCACAACTTTAGCAATTCAAAAACTATTGTGTGACTAGACAATTTTGAGAATGTGACTAGCATATAATAAAGAATGTTCTCAGAAGAAATATCTGCAGCTACAAGTAAAAAAGGAATTAACTCATGATACAAGTTAATTCCTGACACTCAATTTGTGTAGTTTATTTGGTATTGTGTTGTTTCCGCGCAGTGGTGGAAACGGCAACATTAAATAGTACATGTTTCCTGTTAATATTTTCTTGTTTTGTGCTCAAATTCCTCACGGAGATTTAGAATTTTGTCCTTGTTCTGTATATACTTTTGCTTGGTTAGTTCTGGCCTTTTTCCGCCAACACGTTTGATTAACCAGTTCCTGACACATATCTTGAAATCTTTTTTTTACATGAAATGCAGTACCAACAGCCTACCCCTCTCCTCCGAAACAAATTTTTCTGTCTTTGCCCCTGTGTCACGATCTAATATGTTTTTGCCGTGTATTATGTTTATTCATCTACAACTCTTTCAAGGATTTGTAGTTATACCAATCTAGTTCGGTTTGTATGTGCAAGCATAGGTTAAAAATGTAGACAAGATTCACTCTTGTCAACACATGAACTAAGATAAATGAAATAGTATTGAATGTGTAGTATCTCTGTGTTTATATTGTTCTGGTTTTCTGGCTTACACTTGATACAATTAATTAGTCTTGACACCCTGTCACCACGCATTATCTTTCAGTCAACAATCCTTGTACTGGCACAATCATTTGTGTCAAATTCAAGTAAATATGCTGCAATGAATTTATGGGTGCTGTGATGTACAAGAAGATAGGCAAACAGTTTAAAAGCATGACAGCTCAAGTATATATCATATCTTTGTCACAATATAGGAGTACACTCCTTATCTATAATCCTACATACAACAAAGATCCTTCCAACGATACCCACATCTTTAACGTCTACACCATCTTTCATTATTCCATAAAGTATTTTCTCGGTGTTTCCCAAACCAACATCTCCGACAAACGCCTGGCGGAGTAACCCCATAATTAAACATCTGGCCAACCCGTGCTCAACATTTACTTATTAAAAATATCTCTCACTCTTCTCTGTTTTCATTGCAATTACCCTGCTACTGTGCAGAGTATTATTGCTAGTTTCAGAGAAGCTCCCCTCACGTACATATATAATATACAATTACTATACTATTCTTATTAGTTTGTTTTTGTTGTCTTGTTTGTTTGCGTGTTGCATTACTTTATTTCACAATCTTGACCTGTGTTATGAGAAGTAATTGCACTTTTCTAACACAACATTACTAATTTTAGAACTATTATATGACTAGTCACTTTTTGAAAATATGACAAGTATCATGAAAGAATGTTCCAAATAAGAACATCTGCAGCTATAGGTAGAAGAGGAATGAACTCATAATACAAGTTAGTTACTGAAAATGGGCAACATTTGTTATCCCATTCAATGTGTTTTCCACTGGTAACCTACGAATGTGCTCAAATCAAAGATTATGAAGTGCATGTCAACTGCAAAAGTTGCAGGCTGATGCTGGAGAAAATTCTTGCACATACAAATACTATATAGTCTAGAAAACCAATATTGATGTACAGAATGTCATGTGTTACAATGATACACAAGACTGCTCAGGACTGCTGGTAGTAACTGCATTATTAAAAACTATGCAGTCATCAAGTAATGCCAGCTGTAAACAAATCCTAAGCTTCAAGTAAACTCAATGCAGGACCTACTTACAAGTTAAGTAAGGTTAGTAAACAGTCAAAAGTTAGTGATGAAAATGGTAAAAGAGTATATTATAAGGTCACAATAATATTTGTCCACTCAGGTATAATACAACTGCTCAGCTATATTTTAAATAAATTGATGGTTAGTAATGACTCTACCATGTGCACTCGAACGATGACTTGCATAAAGGTGAATAATACAAAAATTACAGTTGATGACAGTGTGTACTTGAATACTAGCCATAGGTTATTTACAAACAATATGCAGTTTAGGCAATTTAATAGCTGCCATTTACAGTAAATGATGTTCTCATAATAGTAATGCATTTTTTAATGCAGGATTTAGAGAGATTTTCGTTATAAAAAGTTCAAAATCAAAAAGTGCACATTTGATTCATCAAGGTAAATTTAGACAAATAATAGTATCCTGTGTAATTCGTATCAGTTTTCAAAGTTGATCCCAGAAATTTCGATCATGAGTAAAAAGTCGCATTGAACATAATTTTTGATAAATAAGATGCATGCAACGGTTGCAGCGAGGAAAAACATTTCAAAAAGATTTAATGATCTCACCTATTAAAAAATCATTTATATCCCCAAATTCGATATTATTCTAAATTGAGAGACTTTTCAAGTTTAATTCGCGATCATATCAATCATCTGAGAACTAGGCTAAAAGATGAAATTATGGATCATTTCAGTTACGATTGGTCTTTGGCGCTTGTTGCAAGTGACAGCAGTTGATCAGCATCTCTCGAAACGTAGTTTAGGTGGCATCAATGCTAGAAAACGTCACTTTTCGCATACTATTAACTTAAGTTAACTTTTTTGCAGCTGCATGTCCTGTTGGTGGGATTATGGACGCAACAGGAAAATTCTGTTGCCCGTCTAGCTGTGTTCAGTGTGGAGGTCCTGGATGCAACAATCGTGTTGGAGGAGCAAGCGCATGCTGCACAAGCCAGATTACAAAATCATGTGTTTCTAACGGTCCTCCGTGCCTCGCATCAGAAGGTTTGTTGCCGAAACTTGTGCGTTTCGAAAAAGAATGCCTTTCCATTCTGTTATAAATCGATGCTAGGGCCATCCTCGAATAAGTGCCCTAGCGGTGGAACCTTAGATGCATCAGGGAAAAAGTGCTGTTCTGCCACCTGTGGTCAATGCGGGGGTTCGGGATGCCATCTTCGAACCGGAGGTGCTGCTGCATGCTGTACTAGTCAAGTTAGTGTTTCATGTAACGCTGGAAAGTTACCATGCCTTCTATCTGGAAGTAAGTAGCATAGAGTTGTATTATTGAGTGTACGAATTATGTATTGTGACTATACCTTATTGGGTATATAACTCAAGTATAGTACTCATCTTCAATTGATACACATTTTCATTTGAACTATACAATTTTTGTCAATTTTTTAATTGACATTTTTATTATAAAATTTACCATTAAAAATGCTGCAAACAATTTTTTACAACAGATACAACTCCTACCACCCCTCCCACCAATCCACCAGGATCCTCATCGTGTCCCACCAAATCAATTGCTGATAGCACGGGGAAAGTGTGCTGCCCCTCTTCATGTGGAGCGTGCGGTGGAAGTGGGTGTCACCTTCGTCCAGGTGGCACTGCAGAATGTTGCACAAGTCAGGTCACTAAATCATGGGCTGGAAATCAACCACCATGTTTACTAGCTGGAACTCAAACTCCACGTAAGAAATGCAACCTATCATGTCATATATTTCTTAGCATTTTTCATAACATTTATCTTCCATGATATATATATTCTATCTTATCAAGTAGCATATAACGTACATCGGATATTGCTTTACAAATTTATGTTTATTATTCGTGCTTTGACAATGATTTTTGCTGCTAACTTCATTTTTGGTCTTTTGCAAGCAGCGGTGACAAATGCCTGTCCCAATGGTGGTATTTTAGATTTGTCCGGAAAGATATGCTGTACTGGAAGCTGTGGAACATGTGGAGGTAGTGGCTGTGATAAACGCACTGGAGGTTCAGCAAATTGTTGTACTAGTAAAATTACAGCTTCTTGTACGGGAGGCAAGCTTCCATGTGTACTAGGAGCAGCTGCACCTACACCTATACCTACACCTATACCTACACCAACGTCTAAGCCTACATCCATGCCGGTGCCCACGCCCACGCCCCTCCCTAAGCCATCAGGTAAACCTCTTCTCAGCATATAACACATTCTATATGTTACAATCACTTTTAAAATTGGTCATGCATAATTAAGAAATTGACCACACCCACGCTGACAACACCTTTAACTCCTACTCAAACCTGTAAGGTTAAAGCCTTGATCAATATAATTTAAGTAAAGAAGGTTCATGGAGTTTTGAAATATTACTATAGAGATAAATCAAAAGCGGTTGGCAAACTGTTTTTATTGTTTGCTGTTCACCAAAACAATAACTCCAAAAAATCTCTTTTCTCAATGTCCTCTTTTTCTAGGTGAACTAGGTCCCAACACAGCCACTAATGTGAAATATATACAAAATACGCACCTAAAGTGTATAAACCACAGTTCTTTAATTCAAGCGGTACTTAATTGTGTATTGTGAGAGATTACATGAGCAATATTTGAGCATAAATCTAGTGCCCAAAAAGCATATAATAGTTCAATGTTCAATGTATATGCATAATATAAATAGTGCTAGATTCCTTGGCGCTGTGCATTTTAAGCATAATTTTTTGTAATTTTAATAAATATGCTGGTTGCATACCGTCCCCATCTTTTTATATTAGATGGCTCAGAAGTTTTTTTCTTTAGTACTTATAGACAGACCAATAGAATCAGTTATTTTTTTATTTTTCTCATAAACAACACTTTTGAGGAAACTCAATAGCTTATTTACCATTTTGCAAAAGATAAGCTAAGCAAACATTTTTAATTTGTACATTTGACTAAATTTTACTGTAAATACATCCTCTGTAGATTCCGTACAAAACCCTCACCACCCACGTTACATATTAGAAATTAAATGATATTGATACATATGTGTATTCTTGTCCATTAACATCTTAATTCAGGTTTGAATTTTATATTTCCGTTTACAGGTCTATGTAAGGATGGTATATTAAGCAATTTTGTTTCTCTTGCACAGATCAATATAGATAATATCATTACTGATTGTTACACCATACAGGGCTGCTGTCCTAAGAGGTATGCAAGAAATGCCATCCTTTTTTCACGTTATATGTAGAATTTGTATGATTTTGATATCATAGTTGAAGTTTGTAAGGAATATGAAAAGAGTGTAAGTTTATGCAGTAATTGCAGTTTGTAAAAAAATTTGCCTGAAATGAATTTTCTTTAAAATAAATAATCATTGATCAATTGAATTCAATTTCAGTCCCAGATTTTTAGATAAAGTAAATATTGATACATAAATTTTTTTTCTGAGCCTAAAATTTTTTGTTTAAAGGTTACTCTACATGCTTGGCAGATATATAGGTTGTTAATACTTAATGCTTGATATTTTAATCGTCTTGAAAAATGTTCATGTCTTTGCTTTAGCTGAAATACCTGCTTCACTGGCCCAAGCAATGACTGCACAGAAAGTCCTGAATGTTGCGTGCGTGACATACAAGGGGACATTAATAGAAGTGATATTGATGTCAGCTGTCGATCACAAGGGCCTCCATGTATCATGCCTCCTGTCGACGACCCCTGCACAGATCCAAATCCCTGTCAAAATGGCGCTCGATGCGGTGTTGCTGCCTTCAGGAGTCAGTATTTTGGACAAGAGTGCGTTCAAGAGGTATGATCGAATCTTGTATATTACGGGATAATAAGTCAAATTATTTTGGCAATTAGTGAACATGCTAAACTTTTCTTTGTTAGAGTGGTGCTAGTTTTATTTTATTTTTCCCTTGTGTTTTAGTTGCAAACTCTTTTTACCATTGCTTATAATCTTTGTACGAATATCTGTTTAAATTTAAATTTCCCTGTTGGCTGTTTCAGATTATTTGTGAATGCGATGAAGTCGGAAATGACGCAGGCCGATACTGTGAAGTTGAATGCCAGGATGACGAAAGTCCTTGTGGCTTGTACACTTTTGAGTACGGAAACTACATTATTCTTCCAAACAAATTATGCTGCCCTGCAGATCAAGACTGTGTAGTAGATAGGTTGGTTAATACACCAGAATCTTTTATAAGTATGTGCAAGTCTAAGAACAGACCACTCACTTGTGATCCAAACCCATGTCTAAATGGTGGATCTTGCGTACAATTCGGAGATATTAATGATCCACTTTGCTTCTGTGAATTTGGTTACAAAGGCCTTTTTTGTGAAACTGCACCAATTTAAGCTGCTGGTGTTTCTTTTCCGCTAGAAAGTGTCAATTACATTCGTTTCTGCTTCCTATGAGGGCATTATAACAAAGTGTTGATTTGTTACTGATAAATTTTTGTAAATTTTGCAAGTTTACAACGTACATGTTCTATAAGGAATAACTATTGGCTTCATAAAAAAAGCTCTAAAAATAGGTTGCTTTACTATCTTAAATGCTACAAAGTGACTGACAATTTATACATGATTAGACCATGTGATGAGTTCCAGACATTTGGTACAAGACAAAAAATAACATTTTTCTAAGAAGCAAAATTTCATTCAAGAAATAAAGGTAAATGAGAACTTTCTAGATAAAATAAAATTACTTTGAAGGTGGAAATATTTAGTCAATACTAAATGCATAATAATACTGTATCAAAAACTTTTTATTTATGAAAAAGATGCATTTTCCAGGAATCTTTTAACATGTCTTTTAAGTGATAAAAGTCGATATAAAAACAGAATGCAGAGTATAAAATTCATAAACTATCAAATATCTACAGTGAAAGGTACCACTTCACATAGTATGGAAAAAAATGAGTGCATTGTTCATAAACTTTTGTAAAACTATTTTGAGCTTTTTGCAACATATCTAATAAGTTGAATCTTATTAAAGCATGTACTTTTTACTTTCATTAAGTCATCTTTAAACCAGGAACTACAAAAAATTCATATTATCTCTATATGTGCATCTATTATGTGATGCAAATTTAAAAATTTAGTAAACTAGTTCTATTATTCTCAATTTATGCAACCATTGAAGCATCCAACAAATCATCATTTGATAAAATCTTTTTTCTGGCTTTTTCTCACGTTAGTTATAATATATTTTTTACGGTACAAAACAGCTTTTCACATAAGACTAAACTTAAATCTCTTTGATGTCAAATGTAGCATCCATACTTTTTTATTTTGAACCTTGTCTTTTGCTTCAATAAATTGCTGCTTAATTGCGGAGATAATCTGTACAACAGTATGCATATATTTGAATGGTATGTTCAAGATTTGCAGTTTGAAAATAGCTTAAAAACTCTTGTGAATCGAAATCAAAGTGAAATATTACTCTCAACATTGTGTTTGCAATAGAAGGCCAGTGTTAGGAATTAACTTCCTTAGGGATTAATTCTGTTTCTATAGCTGCGGTCAGTGTTCATTTATGACGTTCCAAGTAAATTGGCTACACAGATTCTAGTAGGGTTTTGTATTTTGTTGTGTTGACAAAGTTAGCTCACTTCTATCAACACAATTAGTGCATGATGAATATTCACATTTCTGTCACAGTTTCTTGTGCTTAATTATGTTCTATGTTTCTAACAGCCAATAAAAATTTTGACTCACATTCATAACTTTTCTCATATTTTATGAATATATTTTTATCTTGCCTTTCCTATTTTGAGCATTATTGCCATTCTGTCAAAATATTTGATACTAGAACTCATGTGTACAAAGATGTGAAACAAGAAGGATACATCACGCAAGAAAGATTACACTAGAGGTGTATATTACTTGGTACTAATGACAGCACCATAAGCTACAATTTGCATAGTCAGAAGTGATATTTGACCACATTGCAAATCTTCTGAACAGATAAGTTAATTGAATCTAGTTAGTTAAGGATGCAGCAATCCAAACACTTGATTATTACTGTAATTCATCTTCTTTCTACATTGCTTCATGAACTAGAACTCCGTCATCTCTCCTAGCATTTGCACACAGAAATAATTTTGGTTCAACTCACATTCCTCCTGAACTTATTACTCAGTGGTATCTGTGAGAGGGTGTTGACATGCATATGGTCAGTCACCAATTCATATTCACAAAAGGAATCTCATCCTCAAGGCATACCTTCTCAGTATAATTGCAGCATACTTATTTACCTCTGTTAAGGTTTGATCTGTTTTAGTTGTGTAAGTTACAGTCTGGGCAACAGTTCTTGGCTTGCTACATATTTAATATTTGTTGAATGGTACTACATATTTTTATAAGTGATTAGTAAGATATATAGAGTGGTACAATGCATAGATACATAATATATAGATATGTGTCAGGAACTTGTTATCAAAACGTGTTGACGGAAAAAGGCTAAAACCAATAAGGCAATAGTATAAACAATACAAGGACAAAATTCTGAATTTCCTTAGAGAATTTGAGTACAAAACTGTCAGGATATCTGCTCTGTCCCAAGATACTAGGACCCCTACAGCCCCCCTACCTAATGGGAGTTGATGGTTCCACAGTACGAAAATCGATTTGTAACACTAAGATCTCGGGTTTGTGTTAGGAATTAACTTGTTAACAGTTAATTCATGTTATAGCTGTGGAGTTCTGTGTTACGGCAAGTCATCTTTTTG
>JAULBW010013293.1:0-10038 GCA_032358265.1 Vaucheria bursata | reverse complement strand
ATGAAACTTAACAGTGTGAAGGCCAACATGGAGCTATGCAACAAGCAGATTAGCGAATACAAACCCTATGTGGTGGTGCTGATTGATTATGCGGGATTTAACCTGCGCATTGCTGCTTATTGCAAAAGTATTGGTATCAAAACCGCTTATTATATTTCGCCCAAAGTATGGGCCTGGAATGAGAAGCGCGCCAAAAAACTGGAACAATATGTAGACAAGCTATTGCTCATATTTTCGTTTGAGGTTGATTACTTCAAAAAATGGAACGTAAATGCCCACTTTGTGGGGAACCCGCTTATTGATGCCATAAACGACTTTAAACCCAATCCTGATTTCAGGACCCAAAACAAACTCGACAGCCGTAAAATTATTGCCCTCATGCCGGGCAGCCGCAAGCAGGAAATCAGTAAAATTTTACCTAAGATGATTACGGCAACCGAAAAGTATACCGATTACCAGTTGGTGATTGCGGGTGCTCCCAGTATTGACAGCAGTTTTTATGCGCCTTACCTGGATGAACGGGTAGCCATTGTATACAATCAAACCTACGATGTATTGCACCAAAGTACTGCAGCGGTGGTGTGCAGCGGAACAGCAACATTGGAAACCGCATTGTTTAAGATTCCACAGGTATGCGGTTATGTGGCCAATGAAATTACCTATCAAATAGCCATGAAGGTAATTCGGGTTCCATATATATCGCTGGTGAATTTGTGTTTAAACCGCGAGTGTATCAAAGAGTTATTGCAACGCCAGTTTAATGTGCAACGTTTAACAGCCGAACTGGATTCCATTTTGCCGGGCGGAAACAACCGCCAGCGCATGTTGGATGATTATGCGGAATTGGAAAAAATATTGGGTGGGGTTGGCGCGAGCGGCAGGGCTGCTAAAGAGATTGTGATGATGGCTAATCATTTTTAAAATGTAACTCATATGACATCTACTTTCCCGTTTACAATTAGTTCGCCCTTTAGGTTACTTATTTTATCAATGTCTAATTTTCTTAAACTCAAAATTAAAAAACAACTTAGCTGTTGCATTTAAGGTTGCCCTATTAGCACTTTCTAGTTCAAATTTTTGAGGTAAATTAAACAAGGGAGTTGACTCTATTTTTCCATGCTCAAAAGGAAAACAACTGTAGCTAAGATTAACACCTAAGCCAAAATTTTTCGTAACAAAGAATTCAACCTCACCCCCAACTGTTGCACCCCATGGTTTGGTATAAGATATATACCCATATAACGGTTCTGACAATTGTGTTGAACTACCCATATAACCAATAGTATAAACTTCTGTTCCATTTTTCCGATATGAAACAAGCCCATTCATTATAACTCTAATCTTCTTTAAAGGGATCAAATATCCGTAACCTAAAGATAGGACACTATATGATATTCCAGCAATTCCGGTTTCAGGATAAGTGTTTTGCCCCATCCACTCCTCAGATGCAAAACGAGCTCCTTGAAACATAAAAATATGCTTCGTGTTAACGATGCACTTTATTCCCAAATATGAGCTAGAAAAAGGATAATTAATATAGGTCTGCTTAATGAACTTATTATTACTATAATGATTCACAGTGCCTAAACCAAATCCATCAACGGAAATAGGCTTTTCCCTAAAGTCACTATAAATTTTCCCGAGCTCTACTTGAAATCGAAAATTAGATAATGATTTTTTAAGTTGTGCGTCAGCATGCAACGCACAACTTAAAATCACACATATTAGCATTATGTTATTAATCATTTGAAAGGATCTACTCTTTTATAAATCGTTTATTAGACACCCAGTTTAAGCCCTTCACCTGAATTATATATACTCCTTGTTTAATGGCTTCAATATTAATTTCCTTACCATTTAAGGCAGAATATGAATTACTAAATACCTGCTTACCTGCTATGTCTAATATTTTAACATAATACTCACCATTTAATGAAGCATTTGGTTCCTCAATATTAATTGTAATAATATTCCTCCTAATCAAATAAACGCATCAATTAACAATAAAAAAAACATATTTAGAATACACAACTAAACAAACATATAATTTTTTTTACCTATAATCATTTAATTTAATCAAGGTATAATAATCATAATATAATATAAACCCTATACACATATACAATAACCAATAAATAAAAATGATGGAATTAGCCGAACCTTACCAAAACAACAATAATAACCAAATAATAATTAATGAAGCTACTGCTAATGATGAAAAACGTGAAAATAATATCATTAACAATAATATGAATGATGATGATAAAAGTGAATGTAGCAATAATATATGTAATTATAATATAAATTATACTCCTCGTATTACAGCTAAACAACGTAGAGAAGCTAAAAGAAAATATTATAGAGGACCTAATAATATATTAGAAATTAATCCTAATGCTTCTATATTAGCTCCTCAAGTATTAAAACAATTTAAATTAGCTGTATTAAATAACAAGGCTACTATACAAGCCAATCATAATAACAATAATAATAAATTTACTCCTATTCAATACAATAATATTAACCAAATTGACAATAATGATAATGACAAGAATAAAGATGAATTATTAGCCTTAGATGCTAAAATTGAACAATTAATTGAACCTCCTTCAGCTTTAAAAAGACAAAAAACTAGTGATCATTTAGCTGAAATTAAACATGAACGATTAGTTAAAAAATTAACTAGAAAACAAAGCAAAATAGTATTAAATACTAAAATAACGGCTGATGTTAAACAAGATACAGAATTATCAGCTATGTTTTTAGCTCGTTTTATGGTTGATTTTGCTAGCAATTATAATATAATCAACGAAGATAAATTAGTTTCATGTTCCTCCAGTAATAGTAATAGCAAATCAAAATCAGAATCAATTATTAATAAATCCCGTAATAAAGGAACAATTAAAATACAGGAAAAACAAGGCAATATTAAATGCATGGATACAATAATAAATAATAATAATAATTATGTTGAAGATTCTGATAATGATGAATCTATACCCGATATCATTCCTATATTTGATTCTGTTTATTCTGAAGATAGCTCTATTATTAATAATAATAACATTAATGATAATAATAATTATAATTCTAATCCATATGTATTATCTCCAGTATTACAAAATGAATTCGCTTATAATGAAGAATGTGATTATTTTGATTCAGTAATAGCTGAATCGGAACAATTAATAGTTGAACAACAACAAAAACCATCTGCTATTCAAACTGCTCAACAAATATTTGCTGATTCTTGTATTAATTCTCCTATTATTAATGATATTAACAATATCATTATCAATAAGCAACAACAAATTGAATCAAATAATCAAGTTCAATATAATTATTAATAAGTTATTGTTGTTAATTGTCAAAAGTCAATTTGGATACTATTGTAACAAAGTATTATATAGTAAGAGTAATATATGTTGGCTTGATATATATTATTTGTAATTATATATTTTTTCATTAATTATTATTTGGTGTGTTATGAGTTTTGTTAGTATGATTATGAGTTAATCCCATATTCATCAGTTTTAGTTATATATATATGTGTTATATTTTATCTAATTATGATATTGTACTTGTACTTTTTTACGCTATATAATTTGTACTGATGCGTGTAACTTATAATCTACTACTTGCGCTTTGCTTGCTTTTCATTATTCATCTAATGAAGTAATGAACTATAATTTTAATGATAGTTTAATTTTAATTATTTATATTTGATCAATAATAGTTGCACGACCTATATTTCGTGTTAGTTGCACTATATTAATGATCTAGTTATTATATTAATATTCATCGTATTAAGTAATAAAATCCAATAAAATAGTAAAATATTACTTCATTTCAAACAATGAGTCAATTTAAATAATATATGCAATCGTAGCAAATACAAGCGTTGAATAATTAATATTGTTGATCCAATTCATCTATGCCTTATAATCATCATTTGCAGAGCATCTAAATGCTATTAACTGTAAATCACTAGTTTCGAGTGTAACATTTTGATTAGCAGGAATTAATACTACACTACCCATTTTAACTGATATTTTATTATTATTTTCAGTAATTGACCCTGATCCTTGATAAATTAATAAAATAGAGTGTGATTTTAATGATTGTAAATTACAATTACTATTACTGTCTTTATTTAATACATACTTTCTTAATGAGAATTCAGGTACAGGAGCTGAATATAATGTAGTACTATTATCAATTGATTGTCCTGTCGTTATATTTGGATTTCCAGTACGATAAGTTAACATATTAACCAGATTATTTACATCTCTAAATTTAGGTGTTAAACCTGCTCGTACAACATTATCAGAGCAAGCCATAACTTCAATAATATCTCCACTAATATAAGCATGAGGTTCATTTGCTGCTAAAAATACACTTTCGCCTGGATTACAATAAAATACATTTAATAAAAATGGAGCAAATATGCCTATATCATTTGGATATTGTGTATTCAATCTTAATATTAATTCGTATATGTTCAATTGATTGGATTGTGTTTGATTTGGATCAGTCAATTGATTATTACTATTGTTTATGCGATCTAATAATGAATGCAATTGAGTCTTAAATACATTAATATCAACAGTCATTAATGCTGCAAATATTGATTTTAATGAAGATTTGACCGCTTCATTATCGCTACTGTTTACAGCTAATTCAAATTTTTTAATATTATCTCCACCGATAATTGGAGCTAATTCCGGTACAGTGTGTAAATAAGTTAATATATGTTTAGCAGGTCTAAACCCACACATAGCTTCAAATTTAGTTACAGCACATGCTAATTCAGGTTTATGATTTGCATCTTTATATTCTTTAGGATTTTCTTTATGTAATTGTTTAGCTAAATTAATATCGGGATGAGCTTGTATGGATAATGCTGTTCTAATTGATAATACTTTAAATAAATATGGTAAATCACATTGTAAATAATCTCTTAATAATTGTTTATTAGGATTATCGTTGTTATTTGATTTAATATAACTAGGAGCAGTAGGATGTGTACCCATCCATAATTCAGCATAAGGTTGTTTAGAATCAGTTGAAATACCATTACCGGATAATAATATAGCTACAGATGAATCATTTCCTTTTTTACCCCATTCATATTGTTGGGCTTTGCATTCTAATTCTACTACATGTAATGGATTAGTAGAAGATGACATGATTGATTTTGAATTATGTTATAGATTAAATTACTATTAATTGCTGATTCATTTTTAACCAAGATATTTTTGCTTAAATTTGCTGATTTATTTTTACTGTCATTTTTTGTTCAAGTTGATGGTATTGATATATATATTGATTGATACATCATCAAGTTGATTGTTGAATAGATAGAACATTATTGTAGATTATATATTAATAAATTACATAAATGTCTTTACAACGTATTCGTTTACAAAAGAATCGTGGTGCTGGTAATAATAAATTAATAGCTATAGTTAGTACAGCAGCTGCAGCAGCAGCTACATTTTGGTTAGCTAAAAAAACAGGAGTTGTTCAACCACCTAAACGTGATACTATATTAGCATTAGATTTACAACATGGTTATCAAGAAACTCATCCAGCAATGTCAATATTTCAACCAAAGTCTTTATCTCATTATGAATTATTAAAGGCAATAGATATAGCATCTAAAGATAAATCAGTAAAAGGTATAGTAGCTAATGTTAGTCCTAAATCTCCATTAAATTTAGCTCAAACTGAAGAAATACGTAATGCAATTATTAAATTTAAACAAAATAATAAATTTGCTTATTGTTATGCAGATTCTATTGATAATAATACTAATTATTATTTAGCATCAGGATTTGATAAAATATTATTAGCTCCACCTGGGGATATTGGTTTAACCGGTTTATTTTTATCTCAACCATTTTTTAGAGGATTATTTGATAAATTAAGTATATTACCCCAATTTATAAAACGTAAACAATATAAGAATGCACCAGATAATTTTACTGAAAGTACATTTACTGCGGCTCATAAAGAATCAATTACATCATTAGCTACATCATTATATGATTTATTTGTGGATGGAATTAGTAAAGGTAGAAATATACCAGTAGATAAAGTGAAAGATATTATAGCATCTGGTCCTTATTCAGCAGAAGAAGCTAAGGAATTAGGATTAGTAGATGAATTAGTTTATGAATCAGAAATACCAGTTAAAGTTAAAGCTGTGGCTGTGTTACAGTCTAATGAAACCAAACCAAAATTGCTTGTAACTAATAAATCCGATAAGGATAATAATAATAACAGCAACAATAATTCTGATAATAATAGCGATATTAAAGAAAAGGTTATAGATTTAGAACCTCGTACATTAGTTGCATTATTAAATCCCTCTATAGTACGATTTCATACATATGCTCGTCGTGTATTAACAGTAGAGGAGAAAAAAGATCAAGTATTACGATCTGAGCATGCACCAAAAATTGCATTAATATATGGCTTAGGTACTGTAACTAATGTTTCTCCAGGTACTTGGGCAAGAGGAGATGAATTTTATTCTAGTAGATTAGTGAAATCAATTGATGCTGCAAGTAAAGATCCACATGTTAAATCAATTGTATTTAGAATTGATTCTCCAGGTGGTTCATATGTAGCATCTGATGTAGTTTATAATGCATTGGAAAAAGCTAAAAGAAGTGGTAAAAAAATAGTTATTTCTCAAGCCTCAATGGCTGCTAGTGGAGGATATTTTGCTTCAGCTCCAGGGGATATAATATTTGCTAATCGAAGTACAATTACTGGATCAATAGGAGTATTTGGTGGAAAATTTGTATTAAGAGACATGTTTAAGGAAAAATTAGGGGTTAATTGGGAAAATATTAGTATTGGGGGTAATAATGGTGGATTATTTAGTCCTATGACTCCTTGGAATAAATTTCAATGGAATAAAATTGAACAAGAAATGGTAAATTATTAATATAATTCATTTATATTACACTTTGACTCTATTCCGCTTACTAACTTCGTAACATCTGATTGTGACTATTCTATTTATTCAACAATTATAGGATAGAATTTATAATGATTTTGTAACAAAAGTAGCAGAAGGACGGAAGTTATCCTTATCTCAAACAGAAACTGTAGCTAAAGGTCGTGTTTGGACTGGAGAGCAAGCATTAGAAAACAAATTAGTAGATCAAATAGGTGGTTTAACTGAAGCTATTGAACATGCTAAATCATTTATTCCTGAGCCTGCTAGAAAATATGCTATTGTTGAAAGATTTCCACGTCAACAAGGTTTATGGGCTGTATTACAAAGAGAATTTGGCGGTGAATATGATGCAGAAAAAGATGATCAACCATTATTTGATACTCCGCAAGCGGATGCTTCAGCTAAAACTTTAATTACGGGAGCGGTATTAAATGAATTAGGTCTTAATAATAATACGGAAATAGTAGGGTGGATACAAGATTTAAGTACTATATTGGGCAATTCATCTATTCAACCAGTATTAAAACGTGTAGCTCAACAATATAGAATGCAAAATACTGGTGCAAATAATAATGGATTAACATTAAATATAGAGGATAGTGATGAATAATTTATTGCTATATATATTTCACCTAATATTAATATATTGTTTATTTTGTTAAATTAGAATAGTAATTTGATACAATTATACAGCCTTTATTGTATAAGCATTATAATCGCGTAATAATAATTTAATTTGATTGTTTTTGTGATTTGTTTGCAATTTGGTTTTATTTCCAACAGTTTTGCTTGCTTAACTTTATTACTAATTGTATGTTCATAATAATATTTTATATTATATAATATATTATTTTGTGAATGGTTATTGTTTTATTATTCTCTACATTGTTTCAGCACCATTAAACTATTTACCAGTATTGACGATTTGCTCCAATATTATATTCCTGACTGTGAATTCTTCACGTAACCAGTTTGCAATTTGCATCACCACTGTATACTGTATATCGATATCCTTTGTCATATTGCTTGCTCTGATGAGTCTGATCAGTGGCGGCCAAATTCACTGAAAAACAAAAGAGCAAGTATGTCTTATCTTAAAAGCTGAGATCATTTCACATATCTAATTTTATTATTAACATTCGATATACATTTCTTCATTCATAACTCAAATTAGTATTCTATAAACAAAAACAATTATATTATATATAAATTAAATACTCATAGCTAAAACAATATGCCTAATAATATATTATTGGTTGGTGGTACAGGTACATTAGGCGCAAATGTATTAAATGCTCTATTAGATGATAAATATAAAGGTAATTTTCAAACTTATGTACTAATTCGTAATGAAACATTAGAATCTAAAGATGATAAAAAGGTTGAAATTATTGATAAAATAAAAAGTAAAGGAGGGAAAATTTTAACTGGAGATATTAGTAAAAATGATGAACAAACTTTAGCTACATTATTAAAAGATAATAATATTAATACTATATTATCCGCTGTAGATTATACTAGTCTAGGAGATCAAGTAAAATTAATAAATGCTGCTAAAGTGAGTGGTACAGTACAATTATTTATTCCATCTGAATTTTCAATAGATGGAGATAAACTTGGTTATGGTAGTGTTTTACCTTTAGCTGATGCTAAATTAAAGATTAGAGAAGCTGTTATATCAAGTGGATTAAATTATTTATTTATTGTTACTAGTGTATTTAGTGAATATGTATTAAGTCCATTTATGGGTGTGGATTTTACTAATAATACAGTTAGTGCACCTGGATCATTAGATAATAAATTTTCTACTACAACATTAAATGATATTGGTTATAATACTGTAGAATTAATATTATCGAATGTTCGTAATCAAAAAATATATTTATCCGATGCATTATTATCATGGAATGAATTAGCTGATATATTAGAATCTATTACAGGGAAAAAATTTAATAGAACTGTTAAAACCAGACAAGAATTTGAAGAAATTATTAAACAAAATCCTACTGATTTTACTGCTAGATTTGCTATTGCTGATATTGATAAACAAGTTACATATACAGTACCATTAGATCAAGCTTGGAATCAAATTAGTACTGTATATAAAACATCATTTACTCAATTTGCTAAAAGTAAATTAAAACCAAGTTAAGTTATGCGGGTGCTTATTACAGGTCAATAATCAACTTCACAACATTTGTTATTCATCTGTATATTGTACCTATCTTATTAGATTTATCGTTGTGGTTTCATCGTATTATAAGTTGTGATGTAAACAAATCTATCCCTGGCCTAAACAATGGAATATTGTATCCTTATATACATTGTTAACATAATGTAGTAAATCACTTGCGAAATTGTGTTTTTAGATGTTCATGTATGTATTATATAGATATACACTTAATTTGTGTTAGTGCCTTAGTTTGGAGATTTTATTTTTATGTAAATTAACTCATTAATCCTGTTGTATAATATATACTTGTAAATATAAATTAAACACTTAATTCTATATATATATGTTTCAATGCAAGTGTTTAATTGAAATTAATATTATATGTCTACAGTTCAGTTTAATATTTGTAACAATCTTCGCTATTATAACTAAATTGATATATCATGTACTTGTTCAATTATTTATGTAAATAAATTGCAATATTGTTTGAATATTTACTTCTTCGATAGATTATTCATAAACAATCTCATCCTAATTTTGTTAGCATTTTTAATCACAAAGTATATTAATATCGCAAGAAATATGAAAAATACTATAAGTAAAATCCATAACGGATTAAAACCACTTGACTTATTAAGTGCCATTGGTGGTAATACATTTGTATTAGTGGTTTTATTAAACTTCGTTTGAAGATATTTAAGCATCTCTGAGAAAAGAGGGGTACCTAATCCCGTTACAGGATCCTGTTTAGAACAATAAATGGATATATATATGTATTACAATCGTTTGTTAGTAAATGCTTGATTGAAAAAAATCGTTAAGCTTTGACTTGATATAATGAACTTAAAGTTAGACTTACCCAACCTGGTGCGGCAATATATCCTTGACATAC
>JAULBW010013282.1:0-10040 GCA_032358265.1 Vaucheria bursata | reverse complement strand
AATATTTAAATTAGATCCAAATCACCCTACTACTTCCCCTATCAATAATAATAATAATAACAATGCGGATGAGAGAAAAGATGATAATAAGAATAATAATGATATAGGTGGAAGTTTGTTACGCGTATTAAAAGGTCATACTCGTTGTCCTATGGTTGTTAAATTTGATCCATTAGATCCAGATAATTATGTATATAGTTCTGGTTATGATGCTACTATACGTAAATGGAATTATAATACTGGTGTATGTGTTAAACAATATGCATCAACTAATACTATATTTGCTATGGAAATATTAGAACATGTTATTATAAGTACAATTAGAGGAAATTTAGTACATATTTATGATAGAGAAACAGGTGAAATAATACGTATATTAACAGTAGGTGCAGTAGCAACACCAGCTACTAATAATATATATGGATTAGGTATGCATGCTACTACAGGTCATGCTTCTATTGATGTTAAGTGTGTTTCTATATCTATTGATGGTATGAGAATAGCAGTAGGGAATACTGCTGGTTGTATATGTGTATGGCAATTTGGTTCAATGGCAGCTACTTCAATTGAAGATAAAAAATTTGAAAAATTATTTGGACAAAAAATTAAAAATAGTAAAGAAGAATGTTCTATAATGTAAAATATGGGGTATACTAGTATTAATAGAGAGATGTAATTGTAATTGTTTTAATTTATTTTAATCCTTTTGCATTGTTTAGTTCATTGTAGTATTTATTTAAAGGGTCGCATTTTTTAGTTTGGACAAGCATAAATATTAGTGTTAATTTACTATTGTTATCATAAATTATACAAATAATTAATTTGTTAATATACCTATAAATTTTAATATTTTATTTCACTAATATAAGTAGTGTTATTTAACAATATTATTTGTTTAACAATATTTGCTTAAAAAAGAGTATAACTTTATAATTCTTTGTTTTTACTGGGCTGAATATTATTATGTTTTTCACAAGTACAAGCTTCTCTTTGTGAATCAGCAAATGTTGAACAACCAAATGATTTTGCTAATCCTAAATAAGTTTGTGCGGTTTGTTTACATTCATTATGTTTATTCGTATTTTTCTTATAATTTTTATCACATATTGAGTTTAAACACTTAGCAAAATCTGTATCACATTTAGATCTAGATGAATTACAAGTACCATAACAAATATCATGTACATCACAACAAGGGGTAAATTTAAATTCATCTTGTTCAGCTGTTAATGTTACCCCGTATGCACCACAACCGTTCGCAAATGCTTTATATGATTCACGTATACTCGTTTTATGAGTTTTCGGATTACAGGGATATGTTGGACATACATCTCGTTCATATGTTGGATGATGATAATATACAGGTTTATTGGTAGCTTTATTACGTTTATTGAGTTTAGTATCTAAATTTAAACTATTTAATAATGAACCTACATCTATATTTTGCGCATTAATTGGTATGAATAATAGTGATAGCAAACATAATACAACATATAATATTGATCGCATTGTTAATTTTGATAAATTTCCTATTTATGATTTGGGTGCAAGAGTAATTGTATTAATTCGCAATTGTTGTAAAGCTTCAGCAATCAATTTCAATTCAAATTATTAGTGCTAATTGTTGTTTAATTGTTAATTGTTAATTGATTGATACCATTACTTATTAGTGCTGTTGCTGATGTGTTAAAATTTAAAAAAAAAAAAATAACGATTTTGTACCTTTATTTTGTACGAAAATGCATCCATAATCCGAATCGATTTTAAATTTGTACATTACATATAATGATGTAAGCACGGATGCTGTATATCAATTTTAATAACAATCATGGAATTTGAATCAGTAGGCAGTCGATGCTATCAATGCAACGCACAAGATTCTGTGCCATTTACTTGCAAATCATGTAATAATAAGTTCTGTTTAACTCATTCCACTCAAATTCAGCATAAATGTCCTTATCTCAGTAATAATCACAGTCACAATAGGAATACAAACACCAAAACTTCTGCACCCAGTAAGAAAACTTCGTATAAATGCGCATTTCATAATTGTAATTCTGGTGATGAAGTTTCAGCTACAAAATGTAAAGCTTGTGGATATGTTTATTGTTTATCGCATCGATATAATTTTCAACATAATTGCAAATCCAATTTAAGTAAAATATTAAACAAACGCAAACTAGTATTGCTGGCTCAGGTATTAATCGTGTTAATGACATTTTTCCTGTCTATGCAATTTGTTATTTAAACAGTTTATTGTTCAACAATGGTGATATCTAAAGCTTAGATAATAACAATATTTGTTCAGTTAAGCAATGCGGTTGATTTGGATTAGAATTTACTGATTGCTTTGTGGTAGTTAATTGTTTTTCAATGTCTTCGAGTACATTTAACATACTTATGCGTTTGCCATTAGTATTAGCTGTGGGATTATTGATTCTATTATTACTGGTATTGTTAGATTTATTTGCTGAATCTAGCAACAGTTTAATTCTATGAGATGCATGAATAATGAGTAGCAATTGATCTCCAATACAATAGTATAAATCTCTACTATTAGCAGTTAATCTAGACAATTTATTAAGTAGCGCTTTTAATCCTATAAATATTTTATTAAATTCTTCAACATTATAATTTTTAATATCTTCAACAAATCTTGTTGCAATCATACCTAATTCATTCGGTAAATAAAAGAAATCACATAACATACGTACATCAATTGCATTTAATACGTATTTTCTGTCCATTATTGGATCGATGAATAACGCATTCCAATCAGATAACGCAGACGAATAATTTAAATGAGCATCATATCCATCATTATTACTTTTATTAGTCATTTTATTTACATATTGACTGAAAGTTTTTAATGGAATAAAATTTAATTGCGGTTGAATGTTTCCTTGTATAATAATTCCATGTACATTATTAAATATATCACTGTTACGATTATAAGCACCCGTATAAATATTGCGATAATCATTGCTATTATCATATAATGAATCTAATAATATTATTTTATTCGAGCGATTTAATTGTGAATTAGTTTCGATTATTTTTGATAGTAATTGGTCATTAGTTAATAATTGAGAATCTGCATGGAATAATATAAATATATCTTTATCAAGTAATTTACCTATTAAGCGCAGATCATTATTATTTTTATTATTATTATTGTAATTGATTTGGAAAAAAATAACAGGTACTGGTTTGTTTTGTGTTTTGGCTACGGTTTTTGTAGTTTTATAGATATTGTTTATTATTAAACACATTGATTCTGTAGCAATATTATTATTAGAATTATTATTATGAAAATTGCAATTATGAATAATAAAATTAAAATGATTAATTCCTAAATTAAATAAATTATTGATTTTACTAATTAATATATCTTCATCATTGTTATTAAAATCATTAATATTAATAGTATAAATAAAATGAATTTTTCTTTGATTGCATTCATTTATAACATGAGTTAATATTTGTTGATTATTATTATCTTCATAATCTATTAATTTATAATTTATATTTGTATTTAAATCATCATAACAATTATATAAATAACAATTTAATTTATATTCATTTAAATTATCAAATATTTCAATTCTATCATACGAACTATAAGGACGAGTTAATGTATATTCATTAAAACCATAATAATTAGATGGAGCTATAAAATCTGAAGCTATGCGTGGTTTATTATTATTAGGATCCATAGGATTCATCATTGAATTCATCATTCCACTATCCATTTGTATTTTGTTATATCACTAGCATATATAAAATCAATTTGCAGTATTACTTTAATTTATGCAATGTATATTGTAAATTGTTAATTTATTATTGAATTGCTACCCAAAGTAATAGGCTATATAACTTGAATCAATTATCACAAGCTCTAATATTAAATTTGGGTAGTCAATAATTGCATTATTGCATCCAATTCAATGTCCGAAATCAAAATTCGTAACGATGGAAAAAATGAAATAATTGCAATTTATTGTGTAGTAGTAGTAATACAAAAACAGGGATATAATGTAGAATACAAAATAAAAAACTGATTAATAAAACGCATAGAGTTTAAAGATGCAATTACTAATAATCATGCCATTAAAAACATTAAATTTACAATCTGTTACATGTAGATTACTGTAAAATAAAATTGTGGGTATAGAAATCATCTGCAAAGCGCACCAAGATAAGTAGCTAGAAATACATCGAACATTAATACTATAAACGAAGTATATAATAAATAATAGCGAAAAGGAGCAAAAACAACAAAACAAATTAAAAGGAATTGTTATAGTTGATTTGATTTAATTTCCATTATCTAAATCTTCATCTTCATCGTCGTCACTCTCATCATTTTCATGCGTATTATGAACATATAATGCAGGATTATATGCTAAATTATTATTATTATTATTATTATTATTAACATTACTATTTCCATTACCACGAATAGAGGCAACAGATATAGGAGATACAATTTCATCTAATTTATTACGTAATTTTTGATGAGATTTACTCTTACTTTTACTAGTACTGTTAATATTATTTGTATCATCAACAGATTCAGTTGTATCGGTTTCATCTAATTCATCTTCTGTGATCGCTTCACTGTCCTCGTCTATATTGATAAAACACAAGCGTATAACACAACAGCAATTAATATATGTTAGTAGCCAAAGTCTCTTAATTTATCAGCATATTTGATAATGCTGTTATATTATAATAATCTTACCTTCATCTTCTTCACTTTCCGCATTAGCAACAGCTTGTATTGAAGCTGCTTTAAATTTTTGACTTTCATCTGGAGCAAAGGTTTGTGATAATGTTCGTTCTCTATTTTTCGATCTTTGTTTAACAGCTGAATTATTTGTTTGTTTTTCCCAGTCTTCCATGCTCATGGTTTCAGTAGCTGGAACACTACTATTAGCATTACTATTAATATTATTATCCTTACCATCTGTTTTATTTTCACTATTAGTTTTACCATCAGTATGCATTAAATTTTTATATAATTTATCAAGCCAAGTTTCAGTTTCACTAGCACTTGATTCATCTTCACTTGAATATATAATATTTGAACCACGACGAGCATGTTGTAATGCATTTGTACGTAAATCAGCACGGGAATCATATTGTTTTGTTTCACTTGTATTATCCCAAGTAGGCAATGTTATACTATCTCGTCCTTTACCACGACCGCTACCTTTATTAGCGCTAGCCATTGCTTTTAAGGCAGGAGATATAGCATCTATATTTTTATTACTAATATTTTTATTACCCGAACCAGGTGAAGCATGATGATTATGTTTTCTTTTGTGTCTACGTTTAGCATGTTTAGATCGTTGTTTTTTAGTTGCTTCATGTTCATCTTTAACTCCTTGTGAATATATACTTTCTATTAAATCCATATTAACTTTTGGTAAATTAGAATATATATTTTTATCATGATGAGTAGTATGATGAGAAGTTTTACCATTCATTATTGGTTTGGTACTATTAATTGGAGGAGATCTAGTTTGTTTATTGGATGTTGATCTATTAACTGAACTATTATTAGGTTTATAATTGGCTTCATCCCATTCGTCTACATTATCATCAGATTCACTTGATGAATCCTCAATAGGAGCTACATTAGAAATATAATTTAAACTATCACTAAATGTAGGACTAACTAAATTATTAGTACTAGTATTAATATTTCTACTATAAGTATTAATATTCATTTGTACAGATTCAAGCATATGAGGTGAAATAGCATTCCATAATGGTAAAGATGCAGCAATAATATCATTTTCACATAATATCATAACCCATTTTTCTAATCCAATACTTAATTCACGATTATTGTTATTATTTAAATTACTATTACGTATAGATGGTATAGAAAATAAATAGTCTATAAATCTACCAGCGTCTGCATAATTATTTTTATAATGACTATCTTGATTATAATTATTATTAGTAAAATTAGCAAATAAATTACATAGACGAAATATTTGTTCTGTATATATTTTAGAATTCACACTTACATTATAATTAATTTTATTAGTTAAGATTTGAAATAACATAGTAGCATGTTGAGAACGTGAATAATTATTATGAGAGGAGATTAATTTAATTGCATAGTCAAATTGTTCATAATTTATATTTTCAATATGTTTATAATCTACTAATTGAAATATACGTGATAAAAATAATTCAAATTCAAATGTTAAGGTTTCATTTAATTCAGCTTGATAATAATGAGAATTTATTATTTGATCGGATTGTAATATTATATAACGAAATTGAATTATATTCATTTGATTTGTATTAACTGAACAAGCTTGTCTAAATAATAAGGATATTTCATTATCACGTAATGAACGAGCTGGACCAAATAATTTATATAATACATCACTAAATTGATATAATTTACTACTACCAACATTACTATTGCTAGTACTAGCATTATTGATACTATTGGTAATACTTGTAGTATTATAATTAGACGGTATACGGTTAATAGTGGGTTTTATTTGTGGTGAGGCAGTTTTATAATCAACACTTGTGTTTACAGCTACTGATTTAGAATAAATTGGTTTAGTTTCTGGTGAAGCTGACGATGTATTAACAGATGCGTTAACGTTATTATTACTATTACTCGTAACACTACTAGTACTGTTTTGTTTTTTAATAGTAGGCTTAACATTAGTAGATTTATTAACATTAGCAATATTAGGTTTATTAGTATTTCTATCAGCTAAAGGAATAAATGTTTTATGTTCAGCTAATTCAGGATTACGAATAAATAATGATGGTGGATATAATGAACCTGTTTGTATATCAATAAATCCAACTGGTTTCCCATCTAATGTTTGATTAAAAGCATCATAAACTTGATTTAATAATTGATTAGCTAAATTATTTATTGTTGATTGATTGTTATGGCCTCTCATATATGAACCACATGAATAACGTACTATTATCTCTTCGCCTGTTGAAGGATGTTGTAAAAATAATACCCCAATAGCTGACATCCTTATATTAAAGCTATTATTATTTGAACCTTATTTTATTTACTGGATTACCACAAAGTTTTATGCATTATAGATGCTGATATGCTAATTTAATTTCTAAAAAAACCAATCAAATTTGCTAAAAAATTAAAAATCTATTTTCATTTTTATCAAGTGCGATAATGGTACAACATAGAAAATGGTAATCAATTTATAATTTATTGTGCAAGAACATCTATCTATAGTATAGGAGATACAAGCATGAGTAGTCGTCATATTGAGACAATAATAAATAGTAATATATCTGTGTCCAGTTTAATAAATACTGAGGAATTACTAGATGGTGGATTTGGTGATGATGATATAAATGATAGAGCTAATGCATGGACTGCACCTATACAAAGATCATGGGAAACTATACAAGAAGATGCAACTACCGGTACATTAAAATCATTACAATTATCCGAACAACGTATACGTAAATCTAAAATCCCTAAATCAACGGGATTAGTTGTAGAAAAAGGAGTTATACGTTATTTATATATTATAATTGATTTATCATTGGCAATACAAAGTAATGATTTAAAGCCAAGTAGAAAAGCTGTAACATTAGATTTATTAGAATTATTTGTAGCTGAATATTTTGCACAAAATCCAATATCTCAATTAGGATTTATAATATCTCATAATAAAATAGCTGAAAAAATAACTGAATTATCAGGGAATCCACAAGATCAAATAAATAAATTACGTTCTCGTTGTGAACAATTAAATACTGGTGGTGAAATGAGTTTACAAAATAGTATAGAATTAGCTCGTAATAGTTTATCTCAAATTCCTCCTTATGGTTCAAGAGAAATATTAATATTAATGGCTAATTTATCTAGTTGTGATGCAACTGATATTTATCAAACTATTAATACTTGTACTCAACAATATATTACTATATCTATAATCCATATGTCAGCTGAATTATATATATGTACGCAATTATCCTCAAAAACCAATGGTTCCCATTCCGTAGTATTAAATGCAAATCATTATAAAGAAGTATTATTTAATCATATACCTCCATTACCAGTACATATTGATCGTCAAAGAGTTCGAACTCGTAAATGGATACGTATGGGTTTTCCGGAACAAAAATTTGATACTTATCCAAGTATATGTAATTGTCATAATAAATTAAAATATGGGGGTTATACTTGTCCTCAATGTAGATCAAGATATTGTGAATTACCTACGGAATGTAAAATATGTTTATTAACATTAGTATCTTCACCACATTTAGCTAGAAGTTATCATCATTTATTTCCAGCCGCTCATTATAATGAAATTAATAATAATAATGATAATACAAATACTGATACTAATAGTAATAGTAATAGTAATAGTAATAGCTCTAATGCTAAAACTACTGAAGAAAATGTTAATTGTAGTGGTTGCTTGCGATTAATAGTAGCAAAAGAAGATATACAAGTTCAGTGTGAATCATGCAATAATATTTATTGTATCGATTGTGATGAATATGTTCATAATTCATTACATAATTGTCCAGGTTGTACTTCAATGCCAAAAAATCTCACTAATTCTACTATCATTAAAGTTAAAACAGAACCAAATGAACAAAAATCTATGGATACTACTAGTGATAATGTGACTAAAATTGGTACGCCAAATAGCAAAGATGAGAAGCAAGATTAATCTACCACAAAATATCGTTCATATAGGTAGTCTTTATTGTAATTGTTGAAAATAAGTTATTGTTAATTAAAATTTAATCTTTACATATAGATACATGAATTATTATCGAAACTGGAAAATATTTGTTTTATAATATGCGATTTACATTTGAATAAATAGAATAATTGAGAGTATAAGCTAAAAAGTGGTCGTGATTGAATTGGAAACAATTATTAGTCTTGATCTGTATAAAGTATTGTAAGGACTAATAATTATTAATGATGACCAGCATGTTTGGATATAAATCTTAATCCACAATATTTACATGTTTCAGGTTGATCAGGATGAACTTTATTTAATTGAATATATTCAATTGGATGACCCATGTTTGGATCGCCACCATCACACACAGCTGTATTCCCATCTACTTCAATTGGTGGTATTTCAGCTATATATTCCATTGGAGATTTAGCTTTTGATTGAGCTGGAATAGGATAATTAGGAAAAGTTATATGGGATTTAGGATTTATATATAAACGAGAAAAATTACGAGAAATATTATTGTTAAGAACGTTATTATTATGTATTAAGCATGTATTAATTGTAGAATATTTTATTGAGCGAGTTATTGATTGATTAAATAATTTTGAACGAGATTTTAATAATTGAAATGACATGTTTGGTTTGTGTTATTTAGTACAAATATTTATTGGTATGAAATTGTTAATTGTTAATAGTTAATTTATTATTAAATGAACCTAATTATATAGATTTATTAAATAAATGTAATATATCGAATGAATTTTATTTATTTTTATTATCTCGTAATGAATTATATAATAATATTATACAACAACAGTCAAATATATTAGAATTATATGATGGTTATTATTGGAGAATTAATAATTATAATAATCAATTAAATAAAAATATTCAATCCATATTAAATATTGAATTAAATAATAATCAACAAATACTATATAATATATTTGCTGAGAAAAAATCAAAAAAACAATATTCTCTATTATTTGATCCTACTAATATTAATAATAATAATATTAGTTATGAAAATGATAGTTGTGCTACACATTGGGGTCTTAAATTACAAACCAATACTAATACTTGTTATTGTATTGCTTGTTCATTACCACTAGTTATACATAATACTAACAATGCTAATAATAATAATAATTCTAATAATATTATTAATCGAGAATTAATAGTATTTCATTGTGGTCATAGTTATCATAGTGAATGTGTACCTGAAAGAGCTTGTGTATTATGTTTTCAACAATCATTTCAGTTGGTTCCAACACAATAAAAACACGCAAATATTGCCCCGCACCA
>JAULBW010013271.1:0-10041 GCA_032358265.1 Vaucheria bursata | reverse complement strand
CGGAAGAAGCGCAGGACGGCATCACGTTCGCCTACTGCACTCTCGATGACGAAGACGGCCCCGCTTGGCACACAGCCTGTGCCAGCGCCTTTGAGCTGCACGGCGTCACCCACTACGCGCCGCGCCCGGCGCTTCCCTGAACCAAGGACACGACCATGGGAATTCGCGGCCCAACCTACATTGCCATCTCTCCGGAGGCCACCCCGGATCTCCGCGCCCGCTGGCTGAAAGCCGTCTCGGCTGAGATCAGGCAGGACGAACGCGGCACCCTGGTGCTGTTCGAGGCGAACCTCCGTCCGCTCTGGGCCAGATTCACCGCGGCCCCGGGCCTGGCCAGCACCAGCGATATGGAAGCCGAAATGGAGATGGTGGTCTGGCTCGGCCAAATTGGCAGCGATCACTTCCGGCTTGCCCGTAGCGAGGAGCTGTTAGACATCGCTGGCAACTGGGATGCCAGCCCCTTCCAAACTGATCAAGACGTTCTGGCGATCGAGAGAGCCATCGTCGAAGAGCTCGGCGCGGACTATGCCTGTTCCCCAGCCATGGCCGCCGCCGCACCGCAGACCCATGCTGCGTCATCCAACCTCAACTAATCACGCAGCGGGAAACCCTAAGAAATCCCGCAAAAACTCGCCTTACGTGTCCACTTCCTTGAGGGGGAGGACGGACCTAGATTCACAGGTGAAAAGACCGTTGGAGTCTCCCATGTCTGCCGTTCCTTCCGCCATCTCTACCGTGTCCAAGTGCCGCGTCTGCCGCAGCAAGCTGGATGAGGATGAAGCCGACGATCTGGACAACCAGGTGTGCAACTCGTGCCTCGGACGACCGGAGGGCAAGAGAATCCTCGCTTTCCCGAAGCCGGCGGCGGTCAAATCCGCCAAGAACGGCGGAGCCGCACGCGACTTCACGCCGGCGGAGCGCTCGCTGATCAAGAAGGTCCACGGGTTCATGCCGGCGGCACAACTGCTGATGGTTCTCAATGAGCGCCTCGCAGCTGACCTCGGGCCGGATGCGGAACCCTACACCATCGACCAGTTACACCAGGAAATCGAGCAGATCGGTGCGCCAACACCCAACGGAGGCCATGACTGGCCAAGCCTGCGCAAGCTGCTGGTGATCGCTCGCCGCGGGGGCGTGTTGGGCAGGATCAACGAGCAGCGCATCGACGACTTCGCCGTGGTGTTCTCCCTCTCGCCGGCCCAGGTCCTGCGATTGAAGGACGTCCTGCTTGGACAGGAGGACGAAGCATGAGTCGCGGCGTCATCAAGCGCACCGAACTGGTTGGCGCCACGCTGCGTCTTGGCAGTGCGCCGATGGACCTGACTCCCTATGCCACCACAGGCCTGCGTATCGTTACGGTCGGACCTTCTGGCATCGGCAAAACCAATAGCGGGCTGCTGATCGGCGAGCAGCTCGCGAAGCAAGGGTGGGTCAGCGTATTCATCGACCCCGAGGGCGAGATCGCCAGTATGTACGGGGATCCTGTCGCGTCCCCGCAAGAATTGCGCAAGCTGCTGGAAGCGCGGAGTAAGCCCATCATCGTCGTTGCGGCCAAGGATGCGACTGAGTTCATCCCCTACGGCCTCGAGTTGCTGCACGCGGCTGACACCGTGCGCAAGCCGATGTACGTGATGCTCGATGAAGGCCAGCTGGTAAGCGCCGGCCGCAAGCGCGCCAACGACATCGGTGAGGCCTCCGACATCGTGAATGACCTCGCAGAGCGGGGTCGCAAGCGCGCTCTCGATCTGTTCATGACCGCGCACCGGTTCACCGCCTCGCTCCACCGATCGATCTTCGCCAACGCGAACCTGAAGTTCATCGGCGCACAGATGGATCCGACGGCATGGTCGGCATTGGCGCCACAGTTCCGCGGATCCAGGATCGAGTTCACCGATCTGGCGGCCTTGGCACCGGGTGAATTCTTCTGCTTCTCCAGGCGGGGCGTCGAGAAGCTTCGTATGCCGATGGCCGAGGCCTTGAGCAAGGTCGCCCCAAAGGCGGTTGCGGTACGGCGCACGCTGCCGGCCACGTTCTCTGAATGGGATCGCGCCATGCGCGCCATTCCCACCGATCGCCTGACCGCCTTGGATGACGACATCGTCTCTTTGATGTCAGCCGTTGCCGGCCTGCCGGCACAGAAAGTCCTGTCCGGACAGCGGGCGCTTGCGGAAGAGCTGGAAACCCGGTGAGCCGCGCGATCCGCCAAATCCCGGAGGACAAGATCCAGTTCGTGCTGGATCACGGCTATCGCGCGCATAGCCACCATCTGGCGCGCACGCTTGACCTTGAAGAGAAGGATATCGAGGTTATTCGCAATACTGGGGCGTCCAAGCGTCGCGCAAAGGGGCTCGCATTCCCTGAGCTGTTCGCGCTGAGGCATGGACGTCCGCCGGAGGAAGCCGATTGGCCGCTTCCTCGCCAGTACGGCGATGGGCGCTATGAATGGCAGGGCCATGACGTGGCGTTGCTCGCCAGCCTGGTCGGCCAGATGTCCGTTGCCGGTATCGCCAAGGTACTCACTGCACGCCTGAAGAAGCAGACCGGCGACAAGAGCGCCTGCCGCAACCAGCAGGCCGTGCAAATCAAGATGAACGAGATCGGATTGATGACATCGGATCTCGTGGGTGGCATCACAGTCCAGGCCGCGGCCAGAGAGCTGGGCGCTATTTCGACCCATCCGATCTACACGGCTATCGAAAACAAGGAACTGACCGTACGCAAGATCGGACGACTGTTCTGCATCCCCCATGACGAATGGGAGCGCTGGAAATCCACGCGCGTGTTTGCGCCTAAGGGGTACGTCCAGCTCACGAAATTCAAGGAGCCGCTCGGTATCAAGAGCGACAAACTGTCCGAGTTTGCGCGCCGCGGCGACATCCCGACCGCCATTCGCTGCAACCCATCAGGAACCGGGCAGGGCTCCACGAAGTTCGGGACATGGTTCATCGACGCGAAGGTCGGTCGAAGGCTGGTCGCCGATCGCCGCGCGGGGCGTCCGATGCCGTGGCACAACCGCCCTGACGAAGGAAACCTGCGCGTCACCTTCAAGCTCTGGAACGAGCGAAAGCATCCGGCTTCATGCGAGACCTGCCGAATGATCTGGGGCAAGAAGGGGGTTCCGAAGACCTGGGCCGACTATGCCGAACGCTATCCGCCTCTTGAACATGGCGCAAAGCGCCACCTGACCATGAAATGGACGCCGGGCCTGACGATTCCAGAGGTCGTGCGCCAGTCCACATGCAGTCGCGGCCATGTTGAACGCGCTATCGAGAACGGGATGCTGGAAGCCGTCGAAATCGCCGGCAAGCTCTACGTCACCCGAACGGCGGCGACGCGTTGGGTCGCCCGTCATTGCCCAACCGGCGAAGGCATCCAGTCGTGGGTGAATCTCGATACTGCGCAATCCATCTACCTCTTCTCTCGGGCAGAACTGAACGCTCATATCCGCGAGAAGCGCCTGAAGACCAGGATCGAGACTGCCGGCTGGCATCGTGGCGAATTGATGGTGTCCAAACATCACTTGCGGGTTCTTCGCGAGCGCATCGGCTTCACCCATGCCCAGGCAGCCAGGAAGCTCAAGATCACCAAAACCAGGCTGCTGGAACTCCTGGATCGCGCAACCTGGCGCGCCAAAGGGGACAAATTGCCGCTCGAGGTCGTGCAGACGTTGGCCAAGCGCATCAAGTCGAAGAACGGCTACACCGTCGAAGAGGCGGCGAAGAAGGTGCGCAAGGCGCCGAGTTGGGTTCGTGCCAGGATCAAGGACGGCACGGTGAAGCTGGTGCGGGCGCACTGGGATCGCCGCCGGACCTATCTCAGCGACCACATGATCGAGCGTCTTCGAACGGCGGCTAAATTGCCGGCGGTCAAGCGCAAGCCGCTTGGCTCGGGCTGGATGCTGGTAGGCAGTGCGGCTGTTGAGGCTGGGGTTTCGATCACGACGCTGAAGCGTTGGGGTGATGACGGCTTAGTCGAACGTAGGCAGACCGAGAAGGGATGGCGGTATCGCCGAGGTTCGGTCCGCGCTCACACGCGTCGCTACTGGAAGACCCAGCGCTTTCATCGTGCGATTCCGCCCGCGTGGATGACGGCGCGGCGATGACTGGTGTCGCGCCATGGACAAAGGCAGAGCGCCGCCTGCTCCAGCGGGTCAACACCTCGCGCCAGCGCGGCGCCAGGGTTCAATGGGACTCTCTCCTGAGCCGACTGCCTGGCAGGACGAAAGACCAGGTGCAAGCCCAGCTGGACACCCAATTCGCCACCTCGCCGCCGGCCAGGCGCAAAGGACAGAAGGCTGCATGAGCCTCCCGAAGAATGGCGCACACGCGGAGCGCCAACGCGACATGTCCAGAAGGGACCGCTTCATTCGCCACGATGAAGAGGATTGCCCGCCGGCGCTGTCATCGAAACGAAATCGTCGTCGAGACACGCCAGAGACAAAGCTGACACGTGAAACTATGCGTCTTCGAAAAGCGTGAGATGAGGGAGAACACCCAGGCTCTTGCGGCGTAATAAACGAGGGATGGGCGAGTGGATTACGTGTCCACTTTCGTAACGCGAATATTGTGCCGATAATCCGCTCCAAATGGAGAGGATGATGAGCCAAAAGCGCGACGACATTGCAATGCCAGTCACAGGCTTGGCAGGGGTCAGGGCCTGGCTGCTTGACGCCTGGCCGACTGCGTTGCCGCTCTGCGCGCTTCTGGTGGCGTCACTGGCTCCGCTGGCCGTGCTGACGTTCAGCTTCGCGGGGTCCAAGACCTGGGCAATCGCCTCTCTCGTAGTCGCCCTTGCCACCATACTGATTTTAAGCTTCATCAGCCGCCTCAGCCTCAACCGAGGCCAACACGCGTCGTGAAGATTGCACTTGACTACGATGAAACCTATACCGCCGACCCCGGCCTATGGGACCTATTCATCGCAGAAGCCCAGCGCCGCGGCCACCTCGTGCAAATCGTCTCTTTCCGGTTCGATTTCGGCGACAACCGGGACATCGAGGAGACGGCCGCCGCTCTGGCCATCTCGGTGGTTTACACCAATGCCAGGCAGAAGCAGCACGCGGTAGAGGCAGACATCTGGATCGATGACTCGCCTGAGTCTGTGGTAAGTGAGCGCGCCATGCGCGCCATGCTGGCGGGATGTGAACGCAATGGCGATCTGTCGCCGGGGGACAACGAGTCGGCGTAGTTTCGTAGGAACCGCCGCTGGGCTAGGGTGGCGAGAAATCATGCAGGGAGGTCCGGGTGGACCGAGTGTTCGTAGGCATGGAGGGCATCGTGGTCGATATCGATGCTTCCCGCGCCAATAAGCGTCAGCCAGACGATCCGACCACGCCGCGGATGACGGGCACCTATCTGGATGCGCCTCCCGTGATCGGTGCTATCGAAGCGTTGCGCCAGACAGTCGAGATGGGCTATGACGTGTTTCTCACCGCAACGTGGACTGCCGACACAGAGGCTGCGGACTATGGGGATCCGGCCGCCTGGCTCTCCAAATACATCCCGGACTTCAAGCAGAAACTGATCATCACCGGCGACAAGGGGTTGCTGGGAGACGCCGGCGACATCCTGCTGCACGCACAACCACATACTGCCAACGCCAAGAAGTTCCGCGGCACCATTCTGCGTTTCGTCGATGGATTTCACTGGCCACAGGCATTGCCGCAGCTGGCCAGGCGCAGCCCAGCCAATAATGACGAAGTCCTGCCTCTGGTTGGGGTTGGTGATCACCAGCAAGCCCTGCGCAACCTGCGCTCCATGACTTCAGCAATCATCGGACTGCAGGCCAGAATCGTGCAGTCGGAGTTTGGATTGGCGCCCCGTGGCAAGCGCGCCTGGAGCGGCGTCGAGGTGCGGCTTGTGGGTGGCGACGTCCTGACAATTCTGGACAAGGCCACTTGCGAGGACGGGATCATTGTGGATCGCGAAGGGATCATGTCTTCGAATGTCTTGTTCACGCTTCGCGCAATCGAACAAGCCAACGGCATGACCGATGGAAACGTCAGGGGCGATCTCCAGCTCTTGTCTGAACTGTTCGCCGTGCACATCGACCGCGTCTTCGACGTCATCGAAGCGATTTGGCACGCGGTCCAAACCCGGGAACAAGACCCTTCCATCGAAAGCTGGTGCGTGCATCGGGCGCTGTCGTAGCAAAAAGCTGCCACAACTTCGGGTTATGCGCACTGATGTGATCCTTGCTCGACACCAAGCCTTCTACGGGCTTACGTGACCACTAGGCAAGCCGCCGGCGCCTAGCGAATATCAGCTTATGCGGGAGTAGCTCAATTGGTAGAGCAGCGCCCTTCCAAGGCGCTTGTTGCGAGTTCGAGTCTCGTTTCCCGCTCCAAATTACCGCCGGTATAGCTCAGACGGCAGAGCAATCGCCTTGTAAGCGATAGGCCTTCGGTTCGATTCCGAATGCCGGCACCAACCTCAAGGACGCGATCATGGAAGCAGCCGTTGCGGTCAAGAAAAAGCCGGTCATGAGCCTGCTGAACCGCCGAGAGCAGGATCTGATGCTGCTTGCGAAGCACCACTACAAGGTGCCGGAGGGAATGCGCCGCGCCGAAGTTGCAAGGCAACTGATCGGACTGCACAACCTTTACGACCCGACCCGGATGCCGTGGCGCGACGCCGCGGCCGTGGTCGCCAACGACCTGATCGGCTCAGGCCTGGTCCCGCTGTCGCCCGACAAACTGGCCACCTTCCTGGTCGACCTGGGGCCATACCCAGTGAGCCTCCTCGGCCCTGACCATGAACAACCGGGGGGTTACTACGCGGTGCTGATCGACAGAATCCTGGAAACAGCCGCGATGGTGAAGGTCCGAGACGGCGATGCATACCTGCTTCCGTGGGAAATGCAGGTCGACCATCAGGTGGTGGACTGGCTGGGTGATCGGCAGCAGGACAACGAAGGCGCGGACTGATGCTCGACCCAAGCGCCCTGTCCGGAGAGGACATCCACCATCTCGTCGCGGCACTGGACCAGAGCGGCTATGGTGACGATGTAAGCTGGTCGGAGACCATCCAGCCGCCGGCGACCCCGGCCGAGTTTGCGCAGGAGGCGATCTTCGTCATCTGCAATTCCGGCATGAAACACACGGTCGCCACCGGCATCTTTGATCGGGTCATGAAAGCGATCCGCGCCGGGAAACCTGCTGGCGAGGCCTTCGGACATGTGGGAAAGACCAACGCCATCGACTACATCTGGCTTCATCAGGAAAAGCTGTTCCACGAATTCCTGATGGCCGAGAACCAGGTCGATTACTGCGCGAGCCTCCCATGGATCGGCGGGATCACCAAATATCACTTGGCCAAGAACTTCGGCGTCGATTGCGCGAAGCCGGACGTGCATCTGCAGCGCCTGGCCGACGCCCATGGGGAAACCGTCGACGGGCTGTGCCAGCGCCTGGCAAGGCAGACCGGGTACCGCGTCGCCACGGTGGACGTCATCCTCTGGCGCGCCTGCGCCATTGGCCTTATCGACCCGAAAGCTACTACCCGGAGAACCTGATCTTACGTGTCCACTTCCCGGCATCTGGGGCCACCCCTACCATCGCCGGGCATGAACGAAACCACCGCAGTCAGGGATTGGCGATGATGGAGCTGGAAACGCGCGACGCTCAAACGGCGGGAATCGACTTCGTGTCGGTTTCGAACTCCGACCGACAGCTGGAAAGCATCACCAAGCGGATCGACGCGCTGGCGGCGCGCGGGGAGCGCATCCAGGGGACAGGCGCGACGATGATCGGCATGGGCATCCTCGCTCTGGTGATATCTGGAATCATCATTTTCACCTACGCCCACGACGTCAAGGGCAGCCTGCGAATCATCAACCTGCCGGGCTATGTCGTTCGCGACGGCAGCATCGAGAATTCGATGGACTATGCCACCGTCGCTGGAAAATACGTCTCCAGCATTAAGGGCGAACTCGACAGATGCAAGGCAAGGGGCGGGAAGGAATACGCCCAACAAGCGAACACTGCTGAAGAGGCGGCCATGTCCGCCGCGTCGCCTGGAAGCGACCCTGAGAATCCGCAGAAGCCTGGGCCTGTGGCAACGGAGAGCTGTACCGCCCTCCAGAACGGGTACATGTACATGCGCGCGCAGTCCGTCATGCTCGAAGCTCCGAACGCCGCCAGGGACTATGGGCCCAATTTCATCTCCGACGTGGCGTGGCTGAACAAGCACAGGGACGAAGCCAGCTTCGGATTCGCGCCTGAAGCGGACACGATGGAGCAGCTCAGCAAGCGCGCAGCGTGGATGACGTCCAGTGGCAATCAGCAGCAGCCAACCACTGCCGGCCAGATGTGGTTTCGCTTCATCAAGAATCTAATCGCCCCAGCGTTTCTGCTTGGCGGAGTCTTTCTCGGCTATGGCTGGCTCCTGGGCAAGCGCACCGGACGCCTGCAGCGCCAAATGAAAAAGCTGGCCAAGGGCTGATCGAACCACGCGCAACGCATAGGAAGGCATTGAAGTGACCGGCACAGAACTCATCGCCTCGCAGCCGCGGGCAAATCAGCAACAGATCGACACCGTCCTCAAAGGAATCAAGATCGAGGACAGCCAGTACGTCAGTCAGTACGGACAATCCACGATCGGCACCGAGGCACACCAGGGCGTGCTCGAGCATCTCGAGAACTCGCCGATCGCCGCGCTGGCGGGCTTCATGCAACAGATCCTGATGGCCACAAAGGACACGAAAGAAACCTCACCTAAGGCTGTGGCCAAGTCGCTGATGGCGCGCTTGGCCGACTTTGCCTTCGGTGCCGGCATTGAGGATGAAATCGTCGTCGTCCAATCGAAGCGGGTGCTTAACACGAACCTCTCCGAAGCCCAGAAGCATGCCGACAGCATCGCGAAATTCCTTGAGCTGGCCGCCGGCATGACCGACAGGCTGTCCACGGAGGCTTCCGAGATCGACAGCTACGTCGAGGCCGGCCGTACCTACCTGACCATCAATCCGGATGCAGGCAAGCCGCAGCCGGGCCAAATGGAGTTTGTGAACCACCGTGAGCGCTTCGAGCGTCGTCTCTCCAACCTGCAGACCCTGTACGTGTCGCACCTGATGTCGATTACCCAGCTCAAGCTGGCACAGGCCCAGGCCATCGACATCCTCGACCGGTTCAAGGAACTGCGCGACGTGCTGCTGCCTGTGTACCGCCAGCAGCAGCTCGCCAGCGCCAACAAGCAGTTCCTCAACCCCGAAGTCGCGCGCTTGGCCATCCAGGCCCACGAATCCATCCAGAACACCGTCGAGAAGTCGCTCCGCGGCCTCCCGCAGGTCTAGTAACACCGCCGCGCCACCGCCACCCCAGGGAGGGAAACCAGATGTCCACCGAACTCATCGAGCAGCCGAAGGCAGCAACCACCGACCTGCAGGCGATCGGGTTGTCCGAACAGGACCTGCCGCGAGTGATCGAGCTCAGCACTGCGCTGGCCGATGTGACGCCGGCGAAGATCCAGGCCTTCGGACGCGAGGCGTCCAAGAACACCGCCGCGTTTGCCGACACCATGCTCGAGGAAGTGCGCAACGGCGACCTGGAATCCACGGGCAAGCAGTTGGGTGAAGTCGTCCGGCTCGCCCGGAACATCGACCTCAAGCAGATCTCGAGCCGCTCCAACATCCCCGTGCTTGGCGCGCTGATCAACCGGTTCCGCGCCACCCGCGGTGACCTGGTGCAGAACTTCACCTCCACCCGGGCCCAGATCGACCAACTTGTCGGCGACATCGGCAAGACCGAAGGCAACCTTGCGACGCGAACCGCCAACCTGGACACGATGATGGAGGCCGTCCGCGACGAGCATCACGAGATGGGCCTGCACATCGCCGCCGGTGAGCTGGCGCTCCAAGAGCTACGGACCCGCCATGCTGCGCAGGCGGCTGCGGCCGTGAACGATCCCATGCAGGCGCAGCAGCATGCCGACCTGACCGCGGCGATCAACATGCTGGAGAAGCGCGTAGCGGACCTGCGCGTGCTCCAGCATGCTGCCCTGCAGTCGATGCCGACCATTCGCCTGATCCAGGTCCAGAATGCGCTGC